>RJWJ010033691.1:0-17663 GCA_004363605.1 Indri indri | reverse complement strand
TTTTTTTTTTTTTTTTTTTTTTTTTTTTTTTTTTTTTTTTTTTTTTTTTTTTTTTTTTTTTTTTTTTTTTTTTTTTTTTTTTTTTTTTTTTTTTTTTTTTTTTTTTTTTTTTTTTTTTTTTTTTTTTTTTTTTTTTTTTTTTTTTTTTTTTTTTTTTTTTTTTTTTTTTTACTACTGTTGATTTAAAGTCTATTTTATCTAAGGATTGTGCTTTCTGCTCACATTTGGTTTCAATTTTTGTGGAATATTTTTCCTCCCTTTAAGTCTATGGGAACTTTTTTTTTTTAAATGGTTTTCTTGGAGACAGTATAAGTTTAGATTGTGTTTTTTATCCATTCTTAAGCCTCAGACTGCCACAAGTGTAAGAGGAGGAGAAGTAATCATTCCCACCTATACTTTCTACCAAGCTCTAAATCATCCCTCCGGGGTCAATTTCCACCAAAATTTTGCTCCTTCTTGTTCTGCTCCATCACTTCTCCCCATGGGATCTCTGGTAAGGGGAGGTTCTGGCTCCTTTCCGTTAGTATTTCGCCTGGACTATGCTTTCTCACATGAAACTTCTTCCTCTATTTGGGATGATTTGGCAGCCAATGTCTCTAGTTGGCCATCTTGCCTCTTTTTTCCTGTATGCCTCATAATTTTTTATTTACTTTCTTACATCTTCTATAGGAAAGCAATTTGTATGCCTGGAAAATAACATGACTTTGTTTTATTCTGGACTTTATTTCAGGTAGTTGAGTCAATACATTCAGAAGTTGAGTTTGGTTTGTGATTTGGCTTTTCCATGTGGACTCAGCATACTACAGGCCACAAATTTTTTTAGCATAACTTTGTGTTTATATTGGGGACAGATTTGACAGAGGATTTTTATAAATGTTTACTCTACCCTTTTGGTGCACCCTTGGAATTTTCTCACTCTTCTCTTGCCCCCCTTTCAGCAATACTTTTTTAAAATTGTTACTTTTTACTTAATTCTGGTTAGTCTGGTAGTAGGTGGGTGAGGGTAGGGTGTTATCTCTGTGGTTGTGAGTAAGCCTCAATTTTGAGAATGTACAATGTCTTTGAATCTTATGGTTGGGACACTTTCATTTATCCTGTCCCATGCAAAGATGTAGGTCTGGGCCTAGCACATATTTATGTCTCTCCTCCATGGATTTTTTCTCTTTCCTTCCCTCAGCGAATTGGGTTTTCACCAGTGAACTAAGTAGTGTAACAAAATTTCCTAGTTTTTGTGAGACTGAAGGTGTTCCCATAAATTTGTCATCCTAGAACTCAAGATAATAGGTTTGGCATATGTATATATAGTTCATCTGTTTATTTGGCAGAAAGAATTAGGTATTTTAAAAAAGGAATGCTTCAATTGCCATTTTTTTTAATTTCAGCATATTATGGGGGTACAAATGTTTAGATTACATATATTGCTTTTGCCCTACCCAAGTCAGAGCTTCAAGCATGTCCATCCTTCAGATTCACACCATTAGGTGTGAATAGTCCCATTCCCTCCTATCCTCTTCCATTTTCCCAACACCTGATGAAGGTTACTACTATACGTGCACGTAAGTGTTGATCAGTTAATACCAATTTGATGGTGAGTACATGTGGTGCTTGTTTCTCCATGCCTGTGATACTTCATTTAGTAGAATGGGCTCCAGCTATATTCAGGATAATATAAGAGGTGCTAGATAACCATTGTTTTTTGTGGCTGAGTAGAACTCCATGGTATACATACACCAAATTTTATTAATCCACTCATGTATTGATGGGCACTTGGGTTGTTTCCACATCTTTGCAATTGCGAATTGTGCTGCTATAAACATTCAAGTGCAGATGTCTTTTTTATAGAATGTCTTTTATTCCTTTGGGTAGATGCCCAGTAATGGGATTGCTGGATCAAATGGTAGTTCTACTTGTAGCTCTTGGAGGTATCTCCATATTACTTTCTATAGAGGTTGTACTAGTTTGCAGTCCCACCAACAGTGTATGAGTGTTCCTATCTCTCTGCATCCATGCCAACATTTATTGTTTCGGGATTTTTTGATAAAGGCCATTCTGACTGGAATGAAGTGATATCTCATTGTGCTTTTGATTTGCATTTCCTTGATTAGAGATATTGAACATTTTTTCATATGTTTCTTGGCCATTAGTCTGTCTTCTTTTGGAAAGTTTTTGTTCGTGTCCTTTGCCCACTTTTTAATGGTGGTTGTTTGATTTTTTCTTGCTGATTTTCCTGAGTTCCGTATAGGCAAATCTCAATTGCCATTTTGAAATAGGTGTCTAATTTGTTTCTAAATTATATACTGTAGATTATAATTATATTGTGCATTTTCTATAATGCTATAATATATTAGAATGATGTATCAATATTATTCCCAGTCTTGTGCATCTTTGGCTCAAAGTTTTTAGGAATTTATTTAAAATCCACAAAAATATAGAAAACTAAAAATGCAATTTTGAAATAAGAACCCATTTGCTTTCATTGACAGTTACAGATAGTTTTCTCATAATTTTCAAGTTTTACAAAGCATATTTTACTTAGGGTTACGAAACTAAAAAATAAAACAAAACAAAAACAGAAACTCCATGCTAGCCATATTATGCATGGGCCTATTGACTAGGATAATATATAAAAAAACATTTTTAAATATTCCTCAAGCTTTAGTAATATTAATTCATCTCCTCCTATGTTAAATTCTCTGAATTGCATGCAAAATATTTGAAATATTTTACAATTTTAGATTAACAAATTATAGTTACTTCCTATGTGCTGGATCATCTCCATTCTTGGAAATTTTAACATTTCCTTAATTCATTGTCTATTAGTACATTTTTTGTTTTTACACTATTCATGTGAGGTCAGACAAAATTAACTTCCTCTTATTCATGAGAAAAACAACATATACTGACTAAGTAACTTACCTAAGGTTACTTAATACAGAAATGTGCTGGCATTTATTTTTCTATATTTACCCTGAGAATTTCTCTCTATATCAAAAGTGCCTGGCATCTTATTTCCCAAGATGTTATTAATGACATAAAATATTTTTATTTCCCTAACATAAAATGGGAAGTTTTTCCATGTATTTTCTAACATCTTTTACTTTGTAAAATTAGATCCCACATTTAAAAAAAAACAGATTGTATAAGAATTCAATTTAATCTTGCTCTGCCTATCTTAATTTTTCAGTCTTCCAAGGGAGTTATCATATGTAGAAGCTAAAAACTGTTCTGAATAGTTTTGCATTAGGTTAACCTACCATTTGGGGTGAACATTCTTAAATTTCATTCCTAAGTATATTTTAAGTTATTCACAAAGTGATAAAAAGTTAACAATTTAAATTAAGCAAACTTTGGCATAATATAAACCAGTGAAATGTTATGATTGCACCATCTGCTAAGTAAATATCCTTTTCTCTGATTTTTATGACAAAATGATGGTTGTAAAAGTTTTATTAACAAGCGTATGTTGCGTTCAGAAATAGGTATCTTGTCAAGATAATTGTACAAATTTATAAAGAAAAGTTAATGAGTCACATATTTCTACCTAGACTATAATATCAAGTTCTAGTCATTTCCCAATAATATATTTATCATTCATGTTATGCACAGGTTTTAAATCCAATGTGGTGTATTTATTAGAGAAATTAAAATAATCTACTATTCCTCATTTCACATTGCACATAGAAAAGATCAAACAACACTTACAATTTAATTCTTGGCATCTTGATTTGAGCCACTAATAATAAATTTTGTGGTTTAAAGGCAATAATATTTTTCATGCAATTGTCATTTATTTATATTAACCATGACTTTTTAATAAAAATAATGCAAGAACATCGAGCTGAAGATATTAAAAAAGACCAATGTCTCTCACAGGAAGGAGGAATTTTGGAAAAGCTGTCTTGGTCACCTTTTGTTTTGCCTGTTTGGTCTCTAAATTTTCTGAGAATTACTGCCATCTGCATCCATGTGAAAATATGATCCTCACTGTATATACAAAGTTGACTGGTAAAATGGGAGGAAACTGATCTGTGTTCTGTAAATCAGTTGCATAGGCATTTTAGAACTTGAAAGATTGATCTATCTTTGTGCATTTGGATGTAGCAAGTTGTGTCAGTTAGTGTTAAGTTTGACTGTTAATAAAATAAACTTAACTATGGTGGCTTACATGAGTCAAAGTTTATATTTGTCTCTAATATTGAAGAAATCTGGAGGTAGGTATTCCACTAATGGTTTGGTGACTCCATAGTCAAGGAACTGAGTTTCTTCTGTCTTTCTACTATGCCATCCTTAGCACTAATTTCCATATTCTTGTTGACGGCATCACACAAGATGTCTGCTAGCACTCCAGCTATTGCTTCTGCATTTCAGCTAGTTGGAAGAAAGAATGAGGGAAAATTTCAAATGCTCATGTGTCCTTTCCAATAATGTGGGAAATATGGTCTTTATTTTGTGAGGCAGGGTAATCATCTTTAAATTATGGTTCTATTATGAATGAAGTTAAAAAAAATGCTATTGGATCAGTAAGTAAGAGTCTGTCAAGAAACTAAAAACATAGGAGGCTAATTGTGGTTGTGTTCTACCGCTGAAATAAAGAAAAGAAACTGTTGCTAAAGAACAAAGAAAGGAAAATATTGAAGGAACAACAGACATGAGTGAGAAAAAATGATTCTCTAGTTGAGTCCTCATTCTGTAAATTATTGTCTATCATTTTTGTCTTCTTCAATTTCTACATGTCATAGGCAGATTATGATGTTTGGGATATAAAGTTGTTTCCAAAATTAAAAGATAACACTGTTAAAAATATTTATGAATTATAATGTACTATAAAAAGGAAAGGAAAGTTTTAACTATTTTGAATATAATGTGAGTTGACCCCAGAATATGACAACAATTTAAGAAGTCAAATGATTTACAGCAAGAATGATTATAAATTAAGAAAAAAATTGCTAACACACTATTTGGTTAGATCCAGACTGATACAGGAGATGGGAAAAAAAATTAAAGAGGTTACAGTAGGAATAAAGTTTTTTATTATACTACTCAGTAGTATTCTGGAGCACTAGTTAAGAAAAGATTGTTCAACATAGTCTATTTTTTGTGTAAGATTATTTGGCTTCCGTCACACCAGAAGTCTCTGATGACTTTCATTTCTAGACTACCAGGACATTTCACTTGACTGGACTTTCTCAATGATACTTTTTATTTGACATCAAGCACTAAAGAGTAAGGCAATCTTCCTTAACTCCTCATTCACATTTATTTCTATATAAATTGGAAAGATTTATACTTGAAATTTAGTTCCATTGGGAAACCATTTCCTTAGAATATTTGATGATAATTGCATTTGGAATCATTGCTATTTTCTTTGGAATATTGAACTTTGATCTTCCCAAATTCTTCTGAAACAAGTTTGATGCTTTCCCTTGGGGCAGGGGATATATTTCATTGAGGGGGAAAATACTAATAATTTTGCAAACAGAAAAATTGTTAATGGAAAATCTGTTAATTTGTGCTAGAAATTTACCATAGAGACACACCGAAGTTAAAAAGTTTGGATTACTGAATGATAATGATAACAGTCTGATTGATTTTATAAAGTATAAGTAAAAACTAGGAAAATATTAATATATCAGGAAATGTAGTTGCACACAGTATAATGATGCCACCACTTTTATTTATGCACTTCTCACTTATTCATCTACTGTATCCTTTAATTAAACAACTATTTGATAAATATTAAGTATGCATGAGATATTATTAGGAATACAATGATGTAAAAGCATCATCTTCATTTTCAAGAAATTGGTAATCTATGATTTGAGACAGCACAGATATGTGATACATATTAATGCAATAAGAGTATTACAAACCACTTACGAAATCGCCTGAGTATAAGAATTGCAAAAAATAACAACAGCTATAAGATTCGATATTGCTTATATAAATAAGTGTACCTATTCTGAATATAAAGGATTTTTTTCACTATTACTTTTAAACCATAAGATAGTGATTGCTGCAAAAAGCGTTACTGCTTTCAAAGTGATCCATAAATCCATGTCTTCATCTGTGATCTCTACCAACTTCCATATTTTCAATGTTTGTTGTCTATTTCCTCTTGATCTTGTTATTTAACATTTTTCAAAATGTTCAATCTAAACATGTCACATTTCACAACAGATCCTCCCTCCTGACTTCTCTATATGATTATAACACTATTAAATTCTGTTACTTGGGGCCCATGACCCAGAATCATTAGTAACAAACAATGTCTTCCATTAGTTCATCATGTCTAATTAGCCACTAGCTCTTGTGTTTTTCTCTTTGCTCTATTTCTCACAAGTGCTCTTTTCTTTTCTTTTTCATATCCACTATCTATGTCAGTATATGGAATATATTAACTCATTATTCATGTTTGGTATCAATGTTAAATGGGCTTAATAATACTAAGACACTAATATAGAAATTAATTATGGTTTACATAAATGTAGGTGGAACCAGGGTAGTGCAAAACTGAAAGGCTATGACTAGATGAGTGAAAGAACTTCTATAATTTTCCATAATAATGTTTTCTGCCTTATTTACACCTGCTAAATCATACACATATTCATCTCATTTGCAAACCCTATCCCAGCATCCTAATGCAAAGAGGAAACTTTCCTACACTGCTGAAGAGAGTGAATGTCATTGCTACAATTTTGGAAAAAAATGTTTGAGTTATGTATTAATAAGTAGGATATATTCAAACTCGAAATGGCAAATAGCTGTGGAAATGAATACACTATATGCCCAATGCCACATGATTCTAACAAAAATAACATTGAGCATAAAAGTCATGCACTGATAACCTATGCTGCATGATTCCACCTACATTTGTTCCAAAAAATAAAAACAGACAAAACTTAACTGTAATAATTATCAATGCAAATTTAGAGTAAACTTAAAATTTAAAAGAAAATGGAGGCATGATTACTGTAAAAATCAGAATGACTGTGACATTTTAGAAAGGGAAAGAGAACATAGCGGGTTGAAAGAAGAATGAGGACTTTTTTTTTGATGGGATGAATACTGGCAATGTTTTATTTCTTGTCCACACTGGAGGTAATACGGTTATTCATTTTGTGATAAATCATTTTGTGTATTTTTCTTTAGGTGTATTATAATTTTCAGTAAAGAAACATTTTAAAGCTATAATAGCTAGAGGGAAATTTTGTATTTGAGTTATCCTTCCAAACCATAAACATAGAGAATTAGAATGGAAAAAAGGGGAACTTATCAAGGCAATGTCGAAATTTTAAATAGGTTCAGATAATGTGAATGATAGATGTACTGGTAATCTATCACATTGCTCTGAGTGTGATTCACATGTTGGACCCTTATTAAGTCAAAATAATATGAAAAGTGCTTATTTAAAATTCTAAAGTTGGAAGTGTCCTATCTTCCTGTGAACAAGGGCTCTTTCTAAAAGGGAATTGGGAGAGGACAGAATCAGGAAAAGTCTCATATTTTGAAACTTATACCAGTTGTGAAAGTTATCCAGAGAGTTATTTATCACCAAAGAAAAATAAAATCTGAAACAGTTATGATTTTTAAAGTGAAAGTAATGTAAGAAGAAAAGAAATGTGAAGAGAGATATTACAAAATTGCCAGGTAATAGGAAGCTGAACACCATGTCTAAAAAGAGAAGAAAATGCAGTAAGCTGTACTGTATACTTTCTACTCCATTAATCTTCTATTCTACAGCTATATAAATCTCTAGTCCTGAAGCAGTTTCTGAAATTTCCTTTATTAAGATTATATTTCATGGTTCCACATCCACAAAATTTAACTTTAAATTCCAATTTTATGGGACAGTCTATGTAGAGTGAAATCTGTTTAATGCAAACCTATATGTAGTAAGAGAAATGCTTTTTCTGTAAAAATGATTTCAAATTTCAAACCATACAATTCACAGTAAATATCTCTATGGTCAATGCTCATGGCAGTTTACATCAAGGATGCAATCAGTATAATCTCAAGGCGATGATTGACATTTTGTTAAGCATGGTAGCCACTAGAGTGAACATTCTGTCTATTGAATGACACCACTGAAAGTTGGATCATGCATTTCTTTTATAAAATATACATAACAAAATATTTTAGTTAGTTAATAGGTTAAAAATCTTTTCATTTCTCACATTATACTGTAAGCCTCCCCTTAACAGATAAATAATACATTTATTTCCTTTCCTCCCATTTGATATATGACTGTCAATTCCTCTTAATAATTTCTGTATCCCTAACCCCGCCCCTGTGGACAATCTGTCCCTAATTATTTTCAACCACTTCTTTCTTAAAAATATTATCTTTTTATTATTTTTTTTGTTCAATATGCCATCTGAATCCCAGGAGGAAACAGATGGCACACTTAAAAATGGGGTAATTAGAGGAGTTTAATAAAGCATCTAATTATAAAGTTGTGGTGAAGTTAAGGGAACTATCAAAGAGAGTTGCAGTACCCCAGGGCTAGGAAACCTGAATGAGCATGGGATAGAAGGGTTCACAGAGGTCAAAGAGGACTGTGTATAGGAGTTGTGATGTTTCCTGGAGGCAGCGAAGGAACCTAGGTGATGGATACCCTTGACACGCTCTAGCCCATCCTGTGTTCTACTGCCGATGTCTCCCACCAGCTGAAACTAATTGTAACTGGAGGGTAAGGAAGATTGCTCATCTTGTCTATAAAGATAAGCCTCCCAGAGGTACTTGCAAGGCAGAGAATGATAAAACAAACAGAAAATATCCATCACATATTCAGAAAATAACATGGGAAAGACCTCACATTTTTGTGTGGCACATTATATTGATTTATGAACCCATTGTATATTTTCTTTTGAAGTTATTTCTGATGAATTGGCCTATAATATTAAATATTATGCATTATCAGCTCTGTAAATTTCATTTTTCAAATAAAAATGCATTATGAATTCAGGAGTCCTATTAGCTCACTAGTTTAAATCTTTCTACCTTGTAGGAAAGACTGTGGATTTGGAGTCCGACGAAAATGCCTTTAATCTGACTCTTTTATCTTATAAGATGTGTTAGTTAGATGAGCCTCATTTTCTTCTTTTGGAAAAAAAAAAGATTGTATTAATACCTAATAACAGAGTTTCCAAAAGAATAACTAAGAATAGTTTTAAATGTTTAAACTGTATTAGTTCTGGACTTGTGCTCTCTCTGAAGCAGAAACTGAAATAAACTCTTGCATGCAGGAAGCAGGAATGAAAAACAGAGGATGTGAAACAAGGAAGACTGCCAATGCAAGAGTGCATTTCTGAGTTAATCACTGCTCTGGGTCACTGGTGTTTGATTACAGCAGTACATTATAAAAAGCTGTACTAAATGCATCTTAAAAATGAATACCCAGGAGACAAAAGGATAAAACCTATATTCATTAGTTCTAATTCCCTGCTGATCTTTAACTGTCTCTCAAGTGTTCATACCCTCACATAATGAAGTTGTACATGCATGAATGCATATACTTTTCTGAGAGCACCCATAAAACCCCTGCCTGGAACATGTTGCTGCAGCTGTGGCTGGAGTAAGAATTTAGGATGAGAGAATTTTGAAGTGGTAAATAGGAAATGTTCATTGTAATTCCTGACACATGATAGGTATGGTATAGGCTGTAAATGTAATTATATCATATTATTATCAATTAAACACTAAACATTATAATAAAACAATAAATTAAGGAGTATAAAATTATCAATGTGTAAGGTACAATATTCCAAGAATTTGAACATTACACTATACAGCTCTGACAATGGATATCAATCATTGAAATGAAATGAATCAATAACTTCTCATTTGATTTCTCAGAGTAATTTTTACATATACATCTCTTTTTTATAACTTCACACTTAATGAACTATTATCTCTCAGTTAAAATATTTCGAATTCAACATCACTCATCCATTCATTTTTACTGAGTACCTACCATGTGTCAGATATTGTTCCATGTGCTGAGAACAGTGAACAAAATAGTTTCAAGTCCTTATGCTTCTGGAGATTACATGCTAATGGTGGAGACAAATAATTGAAGGGAAAGTGTCCATAGATTATATTAAATGATGGTAAGTATAAGCGAGAAAACTTAAGCAGTAGAGTATGGCAAGTACTGTGAATGGGAGGGATTCAATTTCATATAATGCAATCAAGGAAGCTCAACCATAGAGATGATATTTGAATAAAAATATCAAGGAAGTGAATGAGGTTGCAGGCATGTGAACATTGATGGCGGACCTTTTTATGCAGGAGGAACAGCCAGTGCAAAGACCTCAAGCATGACTTATGTATTTGAGAAAAAGTTAAGAAGCCAGTGTGGCTAGAATGTGGTGAGTGATGGAGAGAGCTGTAAGAGCATTTAGAGAGGTGACAGGTCACGATCTTATAGTTTTCCATGTAATTGTATGAGTTTATCATTTATTGAATGAGAGTGAAAGCCACTGGAAGGTTTCAAAGCAAAGAATGTAAAAGGATCACTCTGGCTGCTTTAATGAGAAAAATATTTTGGGATGCAAAGATAGAAGAAGTGAAATTATTGCAATAATTCAGGTTATCTGACAGTACTTTAATACAGTGTGGTAGCATTAGCGATGATAAAAAATGATGAGATACCGAATACATTTTTAAAAGTATACTCATAGGTCTTTTTTGATGGATTCGACAAAAAGTATAATGAAGAGAGGAATTAGGAGTGGTTGACTTAGGCTTGATCACCTGAGAGGATGGAGTTGCCATTGACTAAACTGGGGAAGCTTTATAAAAACAAACACATTTTGGAAGGAGTGTAGGTATTTGGTTTTTCACATACTACAATTTATAAAGCGTTTGTTATCCAAGCAGAGATATTGGATAGACATTTAGATATATGAGACCGTATTTGGAATAAGAAGCATAGAATGATGATAACAATTGAGAAGTTGTCAATAAATAGATGTTATTTGGAGCCAAAGAACTGGATGAGAACATCAAGGGATGAATGTGGAGAAAGAACAGAATAAGGTAAGGACTGGGCTCTGGTTAATTCCAACATTTATTTGTTAGAAATATGAGAAATGATCAGAAAAGGAGACTGAGACAGAGTAGCTAGAGCTAGAGAGTTAAGAAGAAAAGCAGAAGTATGTGACATCTTGGAAGCCAGGGGAAGCCAGGAGGCAGGAGTGAGCAATGGTATCAAATGTTGCTGATACTTCAAACACGATGACAACCGAAAGGAGACATGGAACTATAGACAGTGGAGATAACTATTGATCTTAACAAGAGCATCCTGAGTTGAATTCTGTAGAGAAAAAGTGATTGGATATATGGAAAGAGAAAAAATAGGAGATGAGAAAAGAAGAATGTATGCATAGAAAAATTTTCTAGGAATTTCACTTTAAAAGGAGAAATGAGTTGGTAGCCAGAATGGAATATGGAAAATAAATGTTTCAAAAATGGAAAATATAATTGCATTTTTGAATTTCTTATGGAATCAACACTGGTAGCAAGAGATATTTATGATTTAAGAGAGAAAGAGAAAAATTGCTCAAGTGATCATTTATGCTGTAAAATACTGAGAAATGATTTTTGATATCTTGGATCTGAAGATTGTCTGATTGTGTAATCTATGGGGCCATGATTTTGAGGGTAGGTTCTGTTAATCTCCGATAGATTTCTGAGTACTCTCCTTCATCGCATTCTCATGGTGGTGTCTCCTGAAGTCACATACTTTATTTGAAGATGGTGTCATGCTTAAAAGACACAAGCTAAGTTTTTATTTAGAAACATAGTTTAACTGTCAGCCATTTAAGTATTATTCCACCATTTTCCATAAATCTCTAGAAAACAAAATTGAGTTGATTTTCTGCTTCTCTCTGGAAAAAAATAGAACAACTTCAGCCATTTTTTAAATGCCATGAGATTTGAGTGGCTTTCACTAAAAATTTTTAGGGGGGCTGGGTACATATTCCTTTTAAGGAAAATGATGTATGTTGCAAAAATAGATCATTTGGATTCAGTAAACCTTCCAAACAAGGGCCTATTCCTTTTGATTTTATAACTATATATCTCAGGGGTGGGGAGGAAAACTTCCCCTTCACACACAGAAGGTTCACTGAAAGAACTCACAATAAGGCAGATTAATAAGAGAGATTACAAATTTATTTACCATGTGAATGGAGAGAATCACAGAGTGATTACCCAGTTTCCCAATGGAGTGGAAAGTTTATATACCCTCATTTTAGAAGGGAGGGGCAGATCAGGAATATAGACTATTCTGTTGGGATCAATAAAGTGTTACTAGGGAGAATAAATAGATACTTGGGAGAATGGATAGGGGAAAGAAATTCACCTGTAAATAATTTTCTTTGGAAATTAAATTAACCTGGGAGATGGGTATTTATCTTTAAAATGGGTTGGGCCAGATCTGGTTGAATTCTTGATCTTCTTTCTTGCAATATATTGAGATAACAGGGAGGGGAAGGGAAGGCAATTGTTCTTTTTGATAGTTTCATCTGGCTTTATGCAGTTAGAGCGAAAGCCCTTTCCAGTGCCTGTTGATCTCTAAGGGCCTTTAATTCAAAATACTCTTTATACCAAAGAGTCATATTTTGGGGTGAAATTCCATTAACTCCTTCATTCTCCCATCTGGAACTTTCCTAGAAGTTTCACACATTAAAAGCTGAGTCAGTGGCTGTGGAGGGAGAGATCCATTAGTAGTCAAGTAACAAGGGATCTGAAAAAAGAGACAAGAACATAGATTAAAACAAAAATGAATAAGAGGAAAAGAACAGATCTAAGCACATTTTCCCACAACCCATAACATCAATCTCCCATTCCTAGGGATTGGTTAAACCAATAGAATAGTTTTGTTTCATTAATCTGATGGAGAATATTTACATTGTCTTTTAGGAGGTGTAGATCAGTCTCTATTTGCCCTGAGCAGTTTAGGTAGAAACAGCATTTCCCCCCAATAATCATGCAAGCTCCTCCCTGTTGAGCTGTCAGGCCACCCACAAGGTAATGATTTTGACATACAGTGGAGGAGGCTGGGCTGTCGACTTCTAACAGAAGTGCTCTAAATGCTTGCATAGTAATATTGAACCCTTGTTTTATTACCATGGAGAGATTAAAACTGTCTTTTCAATCTCTTAAGTTTTAAATGCCAGGAAAAGAGCCCTGAGCACTGAAAATAACTTAGAATTACAATATACAAGTGGGTTTTCTATAACATAGCATCTAGCATGTTTGTGTGGTACCACTATGAATGAAAGAGCTGCTCTTTAAAGTAGAGTACTTGGTAACAGAAGGTGTCAGATAACTGAGTCCATAGCACCTTGATGATCTAGGTGGGGGTCACTTGTGCACTTTATCACCATACAAGACCAAAAGACCAGTGTTATTTACAGACAGGATCAGGTTGGAACCTGTGATCTGCCTCCACCCCACTCCCCTCAGTCTGGAGTTTGCTTTTTCATTGACACTTTTACATCTCCAATTTCCATGTGCTCCTGCAAAGTCTGTTGGAACAGAAAATTTTCATATAAAATAACTTTTGTCCAATTCTGGTAGTTATAGTGCTTGGTTTTGTCACCTAACCAAGTCAGTCCAGACCTTTGGTCTATCCATATGTGATCTTTAGTGCCTGGCAACTTAACAAGGAGAGTAAGTGAGCAACTCCAAGTTGGACAGGCCTGACTTGTGAGCCATCTATAATATCTGGTGATTTGACAAGAATTGACATCATGAAAGGCAGTGTCAACGCCATCTATGATCTTTTAAAGAGGTGCAAGAATGTCATCTGTGGAATCAAACTGTAGGATCTGATTACAATATTGCCCTAGTATGTCACCCAGAAAAGATCCAGCACCTTCCCTGTTTTTAATGTAGAGAGAAAAATTTCTTTCTAGTGACTTTACCTGAGCAAAAGACAGTTCTTGAACTTCCACAGAATTTTTCCTGTGTCCAGTTGACTTAACCAACAGAAGCAGTATGATGCTTTTTCTCTGGGTGTGGATACCTCATCCTGTCATACATCCACCTTCAGTATTGCTTCCATCGGGCATTCACATCGGCAGAGACAAAAATGGGTTTGGGTTCCTTTGTACAATCTATATGTTGTCATAAGCAGCAATTAGATTGATTAATTAATCTGGCTAGGGTTTGAAGACTGGTGCAAAGGAATGCTGGGTCTGTGTCTGACCTGATGGAAAAACAGTAAGGATTAGTGAGAGCAAGGCATGGTTTGAAGGAAGAGACACAGTGGAAGATTAAGAGAGATAGGTCGAGGCAGTCTCCAATCATCTTCCAATGTGAAATCCTCAAAGGAAGGCTTAAAAGACGAAGTGTATTAAAAGTACCTTTTTTGCAGGGATAAGAGGGGAAAAAAAAACATAAAAAAGGAGTTTTTAGATGAAAAATTGGATTTCTTGATCTGCACAAGATCTTGGGAAAAAGCTGTCTACTTTGTGAATGCATCTGCTTTAGGGGCCTGGGAACTAACCCTGGAAATCCTAACTTTTAGGTCATCTATAGGTCTGCTTCTACAATTGTCTCAGTGTAGTTTGGTGTGGCTCACTTGAATCCTGGAGGATTTTTTATTTTTTATTTTTTTTTTATTTTGATGGCTGTGTAGGTGGTTAATAGTGTTAGGTAGATAGTGAGGGATTCCAGGTCTCCTAGGGACGAAAGTGGATGCCGTTGCCCCATCTTGGTCCTGCCCAACCCTAATTCTCCATACCTGGGGAAGGATGGAATACCCTACAAATCTGCCAATCAGAACTTGGCATGCCAGGTACAAAAGAATGCAGAGGACTCTCTAGCCCACAGGCCAAGCCACATGGATATCATAAAGTCCAGAAAGTGACCTAGACCCCATATGGGTAGTTAAGGCTCAGGTCATGTGACTCCCAACTGTGCAATCAAAGTGGTTATATGGTGACTTCTGAACCATGAGGGAGGTCCCCATCCAGGCACTATAAAATAAGGCACAGACCATAGCCAATCTCTCTCTTTGCCCTTCCTTTTGCTTGCCCTGCTGCAACAATGGGCCCGATCATCATCTGTGGCATATGTACTATACTCTTGCCTTATAATCATATCTTTCTCTCCTCAATATACCTCACTTTTGTGCTTGTCTAACTTTGGCGTGTCTGGTCATTCTTTGGCTATGGGCAGGCCAAGAACCGACAGTTCAGACTAAAACCCGACAATAGTACTTCATAAGGACCATCCCAGCAAGGTGACAACACATGTCTTCTTCTAAAAACTTTGATGTATACACAATGTCTTGGTCAAAAAGAATGGCAAAGCTTGTCACTTGGTGACAAGGCCATGCTCATTTCACCAGTTGATGATATGCTTCAAGCATATTAGTTAGCGTTTGTATGTAGCTAGACATGGTATCAAATTGTTCACTTAAATCCTCATAGTGTTTAGTCAGCCCAGGAATAGAGGGTTTAGAGGTGCCAGTAGGCATGGAGTGACCAAACACTATTTTAAAAGGGGTTATTTCATGTCTCCTATTTGGAATATTCTGGAGGTTTTTTGTTTTGTTTTGTTTTTTGGTGGGGGGGTGAGCAAAGATAATGCTTCTGGCTATTTAATTCCAGTGTCTTGATAGACTCTCCCCCAATTTTTTTATTATGTCTGTATTTTTATGTTCCTCTTGACCTGATCACTGGGGATGATATGGGATATGAAGTTTTTAATGAGCGCCACAGAGCCTTTGTAAGCAAGTAGTTTATTTCTGGTGTAAAGTGAGTCCCTTGATCTGACTCAATCCATAAAGGAATACCAAAATGAGGAATAATCTCAGTTAGCAATTTCTTTACCACTGTTGTAGTGTCAGCATGACTAGTTATATGGCATTTATTCCATCTACGAAACAATAGCCAAACAGTGATAAAAGCCTAAATCTGTAGGTAAATTTATAAGATCAATTTGGAGTGCTGCAAGGGGCAATGTGGGCCTTTGGGGGCTTCCTGGAGAGTGTTGGTTTCCTCCGGAGATTTGGTGAGATTTACAAATAGTACACTAGGAAATAATTTTGTCAGAGATTTTGTAGATCCCAGGACAGTGCCAGCTACTTTTTTCAGTTTCTTAATTATCCCCCGTTTGCACATATGTCCCATCTGATAAAAGATAAGTGCAAGCCAAAAAGTTAAAAGAAAAGGGGCCACTGGGAATCTATTTGGCTCAATATATAATCTGTTAATTGTTTAGCACCTTTTTGCATCCACTTATCATTTTTGGATTGTGGGATGTTAGCCTGATGATTAATAATATCAGACAGGGATAAGGACCTGGTAATAAATTGAGTGGAAAAATGATAGGGAGGGCCACTTTTGGCTGCATATTTAGCAGCCCTGTATGTTCCATAATTTTCTAGGGATACAGTATCCATTTCCTTAGTGTGGCCTGGGCAATAGACAATAGTAATCTTAGAAGGATGGTGAATAGCTTGTAATAGAGCTGCAGTTACGGGCCCACTAGCAATAATGGTGTCATAAGTTAAGAAACCACAAAATTTCTAAATTGTGTCAACTGAATGGCAGACTCCAAAGACATATCTGGAGTCCGTTTAAACCATGGCAGCTTTTCATTTTGCCAGTGTGCAAGCTCTAGTGAGGGCTATGACAAAATTGACTCAAGGCATTTTGGGGTGAGCTTTTGAGTCCCCTGAGATATTTCACATCCTAAGAATGAAACAGTTGTCTGTACTCACCAAAGTCTAGACATAAAGACTTTATGTCCTCATTCAGCTAGAGTCTTTAAAAGAATGAGGGAGTCTAAGAGGACACCCTGTTTACAAAGCACAATATCATCAACGTACTGAACAAGAGTGGATCCTTGGGAAAATGTTATCTAAACCAGCTTTGAGAAATTGAGAGAATATTGAAAGAGACTCACAATATCTCTGAGTTATTAGGAGTGAGTTAATTGTCTCCCCCTGAAGGTGAATGTAAAGAGAAATTGTGAATCAGGTTGTAACAGACTAAGAAAAAAAAAAATTGTTGAGCAGAGGTTAATTACTGTATTATTAATGTCACATAAACTAAAAGACATCTGAGTTAGTTTCTGTCTTCTTGATAAAACACTTAATTTAAGTGCTTATTTTTAAGCTAATTAATTAGAGCTCTTCTATATATTTTGGTAGTAAAATATCACATACATGTGACATATACAGACAGGAACAGATTTTATAGCTCCTATAATGAATTCTTTTTTTTTTTTTTTGAGATAGAGTCTCAGTCTGTCGCCTGGGCTAGAGTGCAGTGGCATCAGCCTAGATCATAGCAACCTCAAACTTTTGGGCTCAAGCGATCCTCCTGCCTCAATCTTCTGAGTAGCTAGGACTACAGGCATGTGCCAGCATGCCAGGCTAATTGTTTTCTAATTTTAGTAGAGACAGGTTCTTGCTCTTGCTCAGGATGGTCTGGAACTCCTGAGCTCAAGCAATCCTCCTTCCTAGGCCTCCCAGAGTGGTAGGATTACAAGCATGAGCCCCTGCATCTGGCCTTAAATATTATTATTTTTTATCAGACTGGCAATCTCTTAATTACCTATTTTATTGTTTTAATCAATTATTAGCTAGGCAACAATTTGCCTTTAGTAAGATTTTGTCATTTCTATAAGCACTTGGTACA
>RJWJ010033690.1:0-17741 GCA_004363605.1 Indri indri | reverse complement strand
GCAGTTCAGGAAGCAGAGGGCGATGCAGTCCCTGCGGCAGGGCGGAGGCGACAAAACCAGGAAGAGAGGAAGAGACAAGGATGGGAGGGGAGAAGAGAAGGCAGTCAGAGGGAAGGAGGAGGGAGCAGCGGAAGCAAGGAGGGGAGAAAGAGACAGCAGGCGTCGGAGGTGGGGAGAGAACAGTGAGAGCAAGGCGGGAAGAATTCAGTCTGGCGAGTGAACCCCACGTCGGTCTGACGCGCAGCCGTGAGCCTGATGACGGGCAGGGCAGGCCTGGGCCTCACCTGTAGCAGTTGTTGTGGTACTTGTTGTAGCTGCCCAGGGCCGTGAGGCAGCCCTGGCAGATGGCGAATGAGAAGAAGATCTGGGTGCCCGCGTCCATCCACACCTGCGTGAGACCCCCGAGACAGTGGTGAAGGAAGGGTCGGAGGGAGCCCCCAGGGCCTGGAGCCAGGGCGACCAGAGACCCAGAGCCATCACCTACAGCACCGGCCTGGCACCCTCAGTGCGCCCTGAGCGCTTTGTTCCTGCATCCCAACTCTCCATTCAGGGGTCCCCCCTTCTCTCCACAGTGACCTTCTCACAGGCAGGGCCACTTCCTGTCTGGTTCTGCAGGCACTTGGTAAGCACCAAACACAGGTGTGTCACTGGAATTTCCCAGGGACAGTCTGTGAACTGTGGCTGTACCCGGTGGTGGCCAAAGCCTATGTGCAGGGCACAGCTCAGAGTCACTTGCCCGAGTTCAACTCAGTCTACGTCTATAGCTACCTGGCTGTCTGTCTAGGTAGGCAGATGGTGCCTTAGGCAGCTTTGACTTAGGGACAAAGAAGCCACTTCATTAAAACATAAAGACAAAAACCACCAAGACTTTTTTTTTTTGGTGGGGGGCAGAAAATGTGCTCAGATGAGTCCTAGAGGTTGGAAATACAAATGGCCGTAAGGGAAGTGTCCAATCTCACTCATGGTAAAAAACAAAAAAAATTAAAACAACAAAATGATATTTGGGTCTGCTGAATTATCAAGATTAAAATAAATTATAATCAAATCTCACACAGGCCCTGCAGAAAGAAGGGCATCCTCAAACATTGTGGGGGAAAGTACACATTTCTCTAAAGCCAGTATAGGTCACCTAAATGTCCAAGAACAGGGCGTGAGCTCTAAGAGGGCGCACACGACCCTGTTTCACTCGGCGCCCTCTCCCCGGCACTAGGACAGTGCCTGGCACTGGGCCCTCAGCACATTTTTATTGGTTGAATGAATGACAGACGGATGGACGGATAGAGGAAATGTTACGTGGGGGTTAAAATGACATTTACAAATGAATAGCACGGAAAAAGTTTACGGTGTAAGTTGAAAACGGACATATGTCTCTCTAAATATAATTATCTCAACTGTGTTAAAACACACACATACACCGGCTAGGAAAAAAAAGGTTGGAAGGAAATATCCTAAAATGCTAACGGAGATTATATCTGAGTTGTGGGATTACAACAGATTTTTAGTTCATTTTTATGGTTTTCTTCCATGTTATCTAATTTTTCTTCAGGGGGCTTCCACTGCTTTTAGACAACGGAAAAGCAGAAAAGACTTTCGAAAGCACAGGCCCGGCTTGGGGCGGGAGGCGTCTGGAGAAAGGTCCCCAACACGGCGCCTACCTGGGGGTCCTTGAGGCGAAACAAATCCGGCTTCAGGTAATAGACGATGCCCTCGTAGGCCCCGGGAAGCGTGACGCCCCGGACCAGCAGGACCACCAGCATCAGGTAGGGAAAGGTGGCCGTGAAATAAACCACCTGGGGGGGGGGGGCACCGTCACTCCGGGCGGGGAGAGCAGGGAGCCTCCTGGGGTCCCCCCGCCCCCAGCCCCAGCGCCGGTCCCACTCGGGGCGACACACACCCCCGGCACTGAGCGCAGCAGAGTCTCCGCGCCTCCCTGCGTGCGCTCCAGCGGGTCCGCGTCGGCAGGGCGGGGGGGAGGAAGGACGGGGAGGGCGCGGCTTTCCAGCCCACAACCTTTCCGAGTCTAGCCCTTCCTTCTGCTTCGGCCGGCAGGTAATGACCGCACGTTTGCGGGGTACCGCGCGGTATCTCAGTGCGCGCACAGAACGCGCAGCGACCCGAGCAGGGCAGAGCCTATTGCTAAATCCGGAGTGTGGTCTCCCCTAGTCCCTGATCCCGGTGTCCGTCCCACACCCTGCTGACGTCCCGCTCGCCGGGGAGGGGGTGACCGACGTGCGCAGCGGTCTGTGGGGAAACTGAGACTGCGCCTCCCCAGGCTGGCCGCCGTCTGCTATGACCGCCCCCCACCGTTTCCGTCACTGCTGCGCTGCTCGTACTCGACCAGCAGGAAGGGGGAGGTCGCTGCGGCAACTACCTGTCCGGCCGACCGGAGCACCAACACCCGGTCCGTCCCTGGCTTCTAAAGTGCGTGGAGCATCCGTCTCAGATTCCCCGGGTTGGAAATAACGTCCAAACCCGCCTTCTCTCCACGCCACACGCCCACTGCGGTCCCGTCTTGGCTTGCACCCCTCCCAGGACTGGAAACTCGCCCCTCGGAGACAGTTCTGTTCGCTAGTTCGTACTAAACATAGTCTTGATGTGTCGTTAAATGCAAGCAGCAGGCCGTAAGAGCGTGTGGTCCCGATCATGCGATATACACGCAAAATGGACACACACACACACACACACACACACACACACCAGGAACCAGAAGGCACCACAGCAAAGCTTAACAGGGATCAACAGCCCCAGCTGGCCGGCACGCCGATGGCTCAGACAGTGGGACTTTCATGTTTCATGTTTCTGATTTTGCTCTGAATATTACTTACGTAAAAAGGTCTTTCAAAGTCGTATTGAAAAAGAAAGACTTTCCTTGTACTGAGCTAACTCTGCCTTCCTCTGACTGCCCTGCTCTCACCATACGTCACTAAGAAAGAGCAGGATCATAGCACAAAGAAACCCGTTCTCCAGAGGGGCCCCCTCCAGGTCCCGTGGACTCGGGGGGCCCCAGAGAGCTGAGCAGGGACGGGACACCTCACCTTGCCCGTGGACTTGATCCCCTTCCAGATGCAGAAGTAGCAGATGACCCAGGCGAGCAGGAGGCACAGGGCCAGCTCCCAGCGCAGGGCGCCCAGGTCATGGATGCCGGAGCTGATGCCCAGAACCCGTCTCCTGGTGGAGCGGGGGATAAGGGGCCAGGTCAAGGGCCGAAGGGACCCTTCGTCTCTGACAGCTGGTCTCCGATTCTCAGCACTAACCCACAGATCCGGTATCCCGGGGGTCCCCCAACCCTGCTTCCCTCACGGCCGCGCCGTGCTCCCACCTGTGGTCCGTACCCCCCGGCTGTTAGGAGACCACATTACCATGGTCCCTTATCCCAGGTGTCTTTGTCAGTCTAACTCATTCAGAGGTTTCTGTGCACAGAGATGGTGAGCGGGGCGGCGGTGAGGGGCGCTTGCGTGTGTGTGTGGAGGGCAGGGCTTCATGTACGCAGGTTGATGAGCAGGTACATGGGTGTCACACGGAGGGGCTGGGTGTGTGTTAGCGTCTAGAGCTGTGTATTGGGGTGATGGAAATGGGTGTGAGCTGTCAGCAACCATGAGGTCACAGACACATGTGAGGGGGCCGGTGAAGGCACGTGGGGTTTGGTCAGTGTGTGAGCACGGGCAGACCTGTGTGGGAACGCAGGCGGGCACGGGCCGGCACGGGTGCCCATGAAGGTGCATGTGTCACGCGGGAGGGTGAGCGTGCGTGGAGGGTTTGCCCGTTACCGCGGTGTAAACACTCCCACTTTGGCTGACTTCGACCTCCCAACCTGACATCACTGAGCACAGAGGTGGGAAGAGACGGGCACGGTCCCCTCCCCCAAGGCTGCCAACCTGTGTCCCGTCCCCGCGGGATGAGTGTGGGCGGCTGCGTGAGTGGAGGCGGGTGGGCGAGGGCAGATGAGAGGGTGTGGGTCGACATGCTGAGGATGCAGGTGACCAGGGACGGACAGGTGTGAGTCTAGCTGGACAAGTGCGTGGGTGTGAGAGTGTTCCCTCATTCCTCAGTGATGCGTGCAGTTGGGTGGGGGGTAGGAGGTGGGAAAGTGCTGGAAAGCGTGCACAGAGAGTCTTAAACTTGCACCCGAGGCATCCAAAGTTGCACCCCAGACATTCAAACTTGCACAGCTCAGACATCCGAGTCTCCTCTGCTCGGGGCCCCTGGCACGTGGTGACCCGGCCCAGTACCTACTCCCAGAATTCCATGACAGGGGAGGTGAAGTTCTCGGACAGGGTCACCAAGCTGGCCGCTGAGTGGTTCAGAAAGTCCATGCAACGCTCTGTTGGGGACGCGAGGGCACATGTGTCAGTTAGGGACAAGACGGTGACAGATGCCCTCGTACCCCGGGTGCCCCTGACCCTCTGGCCTTGTGACCTAGCGGTTCCCACTGTGCCTGGTGCCAGGAGCTTCCTTCGGAGCCCTTTTCTGGAGCGTCGAGGGTCGGCTGCTCAGCCGCTGCTCCCACCCGGCTCACACTCACTGCTCCTCTGGCCGCGCTGCCGGCCTCCCACGCAGTGCGGACGGACTCCGGGTCTGTGGCGGGTGGCTCACACAGCCCGTGCTCTCCTGATCTGCCCACCCTGACACCCCTGTCTCTCCATTCCACACATGGGAGCACCGAGTCCGTGTGCCTGCTCTGCTTGGAATGCCCTTCACCTGCTGGGTTCTTCCTCATCCCTCAGGCCTCAGAGGCCGATTCTCCTCCCCACCGTTAAATACTGGAGTGTTTCTTCCACCCATCGTGATTCATAACTGTTTTGTTAACTTGTCTGTTACTATCGCTAGACTGTAAACTCGGGAAGCCTGGGGCTGTGTTGTTCTTGCTCAGCCTTGGGTCAAGCTCAGCACTGGGCACAGTGTTTAGCACACAGTCGGCGCCCAGTACACGCTTGTTAAATGAATGCGTGAGTGAGTGGTGATAACCGCACAGTCCCTGGGGCTCTCGCAGCCACACTGGGTTCTCCCAGTGGCTGGTCTGAGGCCCACAGAAGTCAGCCGGCAGGACCGGCACCTTGGCTTTCCGGCAAGCTCCGCCATACACTCCAATGGTATTTGGCCATCACAGCCACCAAGGCCCAGCTGCCAGGGGAGGCCCCATCCCTGGGGCCGAGAGGACGGATACCTGTGTTCCAGGAGTTGGTGCAGGTCGTCCAGGGCAGCTCAGAGGTGAAGGAGCTGAACAGGTAGAAGAGGGCCCAGGCGAGGATGACGATGTAGTAGATGTTCAAATAGGACTCGATGACCACAGAGGCCAGGCCGATGCCTGCAGGGCGGGGGCGGCGGGGAGCAGGGAGAGGACCCCGAGATCAGCGTTAGCGAGAAAAGCCGCACAGAAGCTGCCGGTTGTGGCCACAGGGTGCTGGGCGCTGCACAGACAGAACCACTGGGGTGCGATTCACTGGCCTGGGAAGCGTTCACAGCGCACTTCCCCAAGTAAGGAAAGCAGGCTGTAGAACGCTGCGGTTTGCATCCTCCCAGCTTTGTAATATATGTGTGAATTTTTTCATGAGAAAAATTCTGTAAGGATCTCAATCCACTTAGTTCCCTAAGTGATAGGATTTCAATTTGCTGTTTCAAGTTTTTTTTCTTTTTGCCTGTCTGCATTTTCTAGTTATTCTATCATTATATAATCACGAATTACTTGTACAGAGAAAAGGGGCAGGAAGAATAAAGGCGCAAGGAGGAAAATTTGATAAGAATCGGCCTCAGGATAACGGCAGAAATATTAGTGAGAACACAGAGAGGAAGAGAGGAGCGGTCCCAGGGGACCAAGGGCGCGGGCAGGGGCGGCATCCCCGCCCCCACACTGACGCCTCCGCACGGCCCGCCCGCTTGCTCCGAGTTCCCGGAGGCCAGAGACCCCAAGGTCCTCCTCTCAGCAGTCGATGAAGGACTATGGACCTTTCTAGAACAGGCCGGTTGAAAAATCAATGCTGACTGTGAAAAAACCTGGCCAAGGACGTGTCCGGGCTCTCGGAGCGCAGACGCCCCCTGGCCCCACGCGTGCTCTGCCGGGCAGGGAACCTCGCAGGGAGGAGGAGCCCCCTTGGGTTGCCCACGGCCCCCAGGAGACTGGCTGGACCAGCCTGTGGCCGAGGCGGGAGAGGACACCCCGGGCTGCCCGCGTTGGTGCAACGGCTGCCTCTAGCATAGTCAGGAGGGAAGGAGCGTGGCCCTCACTGCCGGGAGACCCGGGATCAAACCCTTCTTGTCTTCATCTGGAAATAAGGCCAGTAAAGCTATCAGAGGATGGGATGAGAAGATGCACGCAGATGGCTCACATGAGCCCTGACAGACAGTGGGCTCCACAGGTGTCAGCCGTCACCCTATAATCATGTGCTGTGCAGGCCCGTTGGGGACCACGCAACATAGGCAGAAACACATTGTCCACGACGCTGGTGGAGATCAGGGACCCCTCCCAAGCCTCTGCGCCAGGTCTGGCATTGCTCTTCTTGCAGAGGGCCCCCCTCCCAGGTGTTACAAGCTTTGGGCCCCAGGGAGCCTGAGCAGGCGCTTGGTACAGGCCTGGAGTGGGGAAGAACGAGGCCGGATGGGGAAGGCAGGGATGCAGGCCGCAGGATGGCCGGCGGGTAGGAGGGGAGAACACTCACCCTGGAAGAGGGGGCAGATCTTCCTCCAGGCCGTGACGCTCCCTTGGCTGGTGTATTGGCCCAGCGCCACCTCCAGGAAGAACACCGGGATGCCGCAGGTGAAGAAGAAGATTAAGTAGGGGATGAAGAAAGCTCCTGTGGAGAGAGGGGCAGGGCCCGAGCCACACCCTCAGCTCTCGCTCAGCCTGGCCCCCGACTTATGCTCCCGCACCCCCATTCTTAACCCCCTCCTCACCCCTCCCAAGGGCCCAGGTCTGCTTCCTCCCGTCTGTGCGCCGTCGGGGGTGTTGGGCAGACACAGGTGGAGACTCTCGTTCTGAATCCTACTCAGGATGGGAAAAGCACTTTAAAGGGAAGCGAATGAAAATTTAGGTGGAAATTGTAAAATACGCACCAATTGCTTTCTTAGCGTACTTGACAAATCTAGTCAATATGTTATTTTTGGAACGAAAACATGTGTTCTATATACTTTGATATGGTCATTAAATTATCAAGTTTGATACATTTTAGAGAAAAACAAAAACACCTTGGAAACATTATTTTCCCACTAATAATTTTCGGGGTTTTTTTTCCCTCCACCAGGCTCTGATCTGTGCTGGGATCCCAGCGGAGAAGGGATGTGATTAGATGCTGACCCACAGGCTCCCAAGGGAAGCCAGCCCTAAAAGACATCCTGCAAATTCTACAAGAACAGAATCCAAAAACAACCCCAAGCCCAGGATGCCTCAAAAGCTCGTCTCTGAGTGACTGGATCATTGTTTATCGCACAGTTATAACCCTGAGCACTTATCTGGTGCTTACTGTGCCAGGCGCTCTTCTAAATGCTTCACCAACATCAAAATCCTCGCAAAACATTACCTCCCATGGGGCGGGTACTATTGCTATGCCCATTTTACAGATGAGAAAACTGAGGGAAGTTTGAAGATGCAAAAACTGAAGCATAAATGAGGAAACTGAGGCATGAACCCAGGCGGTCTGGTCCCAAATCTCTTAACCACTACATTATAATGCCGCTGAAATAATCCATATTATTTCATAGAAAAAAACAGAAAGTACGAAGGGAAAAAAAGGAATGTACATCCTTCCAGAATTCTTATAGGTACACACGCATGTATTTCTTTTTTGCAAAAATGAGAACTTGCCATATAATATTTTATAACCATTTTTAAAATTTGTATCACGAACCTCTTCCTATCAGTGTGTATCTATTAATATATCCTCATTTTAATCACTGCGTGGCGTCCCTCTGTGTGTGTCTGTCCTAGGGCGTCTCCTCACCCCTCACCCTCCTACTTTTCTGTTGTTCCCTTAGAAACGCTGCCTTGGCGAAGAACATCACCCGCATCCTCGTGCATCTGTCTCCTTTGCTCCTTGGTACGAGTTTTCGGCAGAGGAATTGCTGAGTTAAAGGCATGCACATTTGTTTGCTTTGTGTGTGGAGGCCCTTCCCTCTGACACAGGAGGTGGCTTCAGTTCTCTGCTTGCAGTGTGGACTTCTGCCCACAGAAGACGGGTGATCTCGGGAGGCCGGGCTTGGGAAAGGGCCGGCTGCGGACCAGGTACAGGGACGCCCTCCACCCCGGGCTTTCAACACACCGACACCGCAAACGCCCTCCCTCAGGCTGACGTGCCAGAACCCGTGCTTTGGGAGGTCACCCTGCCCACACCCCCTGGGCGTCTGCCCGGGCCGTGAACGCAGCAGCCTGAGGAGCTCTGCGGGGGTCTTTGCAGACAGGGCGCCTCAGGTTAAAATCTCCCTCCCGAGCTCCGAGTTCAGACTTACTGTCTCTGCCACACGCTCTTTCCTGAACCTCTGGACAATCAGGATTTCATAAAGCTCTGTTTGGGGCGAACCATTTCTTACGGATGATCTAGTTTAGGGGCTCCCTTATTAGACCAATAAACATTACTATTTTTTTGTGTCTTTGAAATATTTTTGTCTGCAGAACCGTGTTTACTAATTAATAATCAATTAACTTCCCTGCATATATTAATAAAAATCATGTATAACTGCCAATCAGGGCTTAAGGTCAGTACGATTCCAGCCTGAAGCAAAAAAATGACGTACGGGTTAGTCTGTGACGTCGCGTTACCACGTAAATTCGCTAGTGAGCTGTTAGAAATAAGGAAAGTGATTCCTGACCCCTCTGTACTTCCATCCTAGACCCCAAAGACCAGCAACCCCAGGCTGGGCCCCCCGACCTGTTTGGGTCCCCGCAAGTTAAAGGTAAAGGAAAGAAGATTTGGGGACGGCAGCCTGTCTTGTGTCTTTCCTGGAAGGTAGGCTGGGGACAGAGATGTCATGCCACCCCACGGACGACCCGGCTCAGCCCACACCATCCCGTGACCCCACGGGCTCCTCTTTCTCCACCCGCCCCATGGCCAGGACAGAGGCCACCGCCGCAGCACAAGCCGCCCAGCAGGACGGAGGACCCAGCAGCCCCCTATCAGGTGAGCAAGGTGTGTGGGGTCAGGGACTTGGGGGAGCGGTGGCCTGTCACGAAGAAATAAATCACCGCCTGCCACCTCCTCCTGCCTCCCCTGACCTCTGGCCCCGCGTGGGTCTCCCCTCCCAGCCTGGGCACCACAGCCCGGACCCACCTAAGAAATCCTGTTGCTGTTTCTTTGGAGTCATTTGTTCAAGCAGTTTGTGACAAGTTTTAAAACACATGGAAAGATACGTAGTAGATGCTCAGTAAATATTTGTCAAACTAAGCGTAAATAGTGTTTAGAAGAATTTTCTAAACATCGGTTATCTCTAAATGTGCTTCTTTTTGCCTTCCTGGAATGTTTCCAATATTTACGGTGAACATATACCGTAGCCACAAGAAGAATAAAGGTTGTTTCAAAAGGCAACAGTGAGTGTGACCAGCACAAGGACCAGTCTATTTATACGAAATATCCCAAAAAGGCAGACCGCAGAGACAGGCAGACAGAGGGGTGGCGAGTGGGTACAGGGTTCCCTCGGGGGATGACGAAAAGGTCCTAAAATTTATTGTGGTCATGGTTGCACAACTCTGGAAATTTACTAAAAACCACTGAAGTATACACTTAAATGAATCCAGCCCCTCTCCACCGTGATGTTACCTATTTTTACTAACAGTGCTGAAAAATAATAAAATTATATTTCTTTAATTTGAAAAAAAAATCATAGACAAGATATCATCTCTCTGATCAAAATTCCTTGATAGCTCCCGTCTCACTCCGGACAGAGCTGACCCCGTCACCCCTCTGACCTCGCCCTGTCATCCTCTCTCATCCCACCTGGCGCGGCCTCCGCCTCGCCTCGGACGGGCCAGCTGCCTTTCCGCCCCAGGACCTCTGCACTTGCTGTTCCCGTTGGGAACTCTCTTCGCCCCATATCCGTCCACAGGACTCGCCCCCTCACCTCCTTCGAGTCTGTGCTCAGCGCCTCCCCACCGCGGGCCCATGTCCCCGTCCCGCCTCCCACCGCTGCGCTCATCGCCGTGGCCACACCCGTGTCCACTGTTGTCTGCCACTGACCACCCCTCGGCAGAAGGCAGCACGCAGGAGATGTTCTGTTTGCAGCTAATGCAGTTGGATTAGTTGAATGAATGAATGAATGAATGAATGAATTCTACCAACAACTAACGTTCGTAGAGAGTAATGAAGGCGCTTATGGAGAACTCAGATCCCTTGGTCCTGCCCATCTCCCCATGTCGTCTTCGCCATGGCCCTGTGGGTATCATCCCCATTCACAGAGGGGAAACTGAGGCTGGAGTGGGGCTGGAACGCGAGCCGAAGCCCTCCAGCTCCTGACAACCCTCCTTCCGTTTTACCACGCTGGCCAGGGAAGGGGGCCCAGGTGGCTGCTGCTCAGCTGTGAGCTGCCCGGCTCCCCCACCCGCCTACCTCGCAGTGAACTCACCGCCTCCGTTTTTGTAGCAGAGGTAGGGAAACCTCCAGACGTTGCCCAGCCCAATGATCTCCCCGGCCACCGACAGCACAAACTCCATCTTGTTGGTCCACTGGCCCCGCTCCTTCGCCTGGGCCTGGCCGTCCTGGTCCGACTTCTCTCCCTCCTCCGGGACCCAGGAGACCACGGAAGGCCCGAGCCCGTGGGCCGCCGCTTGTCCATCCATAGCCGCGCGGAGGGGTGGGCAGGGTGGAGAGGGAGGCGCCGCCTGGGGGGGGAGAAGGAGGAGCCATGAAGCCCTGGCTTGCACCACCACCCCTGCTCACCACGCTCCGACTCGGCCGTCGGCACATCGCTCTTCCTCCCAAACCCTCCACCCGCCCCACGGCCGTGGCGTTTACACCCGAAGTTGCTCTCTGTTCTCATGACTCCGAGAGCAAGCACGTCTGGGTTCGCTGACTTTGCAGATGAGGAGGTCCAGGTCTCCCCAGACAGAGCGCTTTGCCCAGGGTCATCCAGGAGTCCCTTCTGTCTTTGCAGCCAGCCTCCATCCCCGCTGGCCTGTCTGCTCAGGTCCCCAGTGTCCAGAGTGACGCCAGCCCGGCCTCTGTCCAGGACGGAAGGGATCAAAGGCTGCCAGGGTGGCCGGGGCCAAAGGGCAGGTGCCTGTCCTGGCCGGCTGTGTGCTCATCCCCGCGCCACGGTCTTCGATCAGCTCGGGGTAAACAGGACAGCCAGCGAGCCGGGGGCCTCCGACTGGGAAGGGAGGGAAGGCGAGGCCTCCGAACAAGGCCAGGTGGCACCGGGGCAAGCAGAGGCCTTCGAGGAAACCCCGGTTCCTTCCCTCTCGGTTGTGTCTCTGTCCTGAGAAAAGGCAGGGGGTCCTGGTGCCGGGTGTCCCAGAGCAACCCTCACTTGGGTGGCGGTCATCTCCAGTGACCCCCAAGGTGACCAGATCACTGGGCCCCTCGAGAAGGAAGCCGGGCAGTGGCTGACAGGTCACTGCCCTGCCCTCCTGGACTTCTGGAAAATGATGTGGCCACTCTCGGTTTTACCCCGTCCCTCTCGTCTGCCTGTCGACTGCCAGGAGATAAACTGTGTGCCTGGAATCCGCGCCTGCCTTCTCCGCCCGCTGCCACCCACCCGGTCGCCCCAAGGCCGCCTCTTTGCTTATTTCCGGGGAGTTGCCGGAGGAGGTGCCCCGGGGGAAGCGCCCATCCTGCTGCCCCTCACCTCTGGGGGGCACTGGGGCCATCGAGGGACCAAGTCTACCGAGTGCTCCAAGGTCCTCGGAGGCTCTAGGGCAGCACAAGGGATTCTTTTCATTAAGGAAGAACCTGTGTTTACACGTTGGTCCTTTCGACCCAGGCAACGGCCCAGCCCAAGTCTGTCAGAAAGGCGTGGGCAGGAGCTATTTGAGGTTATGGAAATTTTTGAAGGTAACTTGGAGGGTGCAGGTTGTCCCAGGAAAGGGAAAGCACGTCAGGGTGAAACCGTGGTATTGGGACCTGCCCAGAGGCTTCCGTCGCAAGCTCAGCCCCGGGGAGGGAAGAGGAGGAGAGTCTCCGGGTGGAAATCAAAGGCCTTGAGTCTCTGCCATCGGGAGCAGGAAGGGGAAGGAGGAAACAGCTTCCAGGCTCAGAGTGTCCGCCAGACCCACGGGGGCTTGGAGAACCAGAGCTCAGGCGGAAAGATCGGGGGAGGGCCCAGGAGAGAGCCTGGTGGTACGGGAACCCCGAGAAATGGCCCCCGAATCGTTATCGAGCAAATGCACAAATGTGCGAGTGACTATGGCAACACCGATGAAAAAGTGCCAGGCGGGAAACCCAAGCTCCAGCCTGGGTCTGGCCGCTGCTGACAACAGCGACAGGTCAGCACATGAGTGAGCAGAGACACTCAGGTCTTATCCTTGGAGTAGGTGTCACTGTCAGCTCCTTTTACAGACCGGGAGGTGACGCTCTGCGAGATTACGGAGCAGCACCCGGCGCCCAGCCTGGGATGCTCGGAGGGCAATCTCACCTCCTGTCCGCCTCCCATCCTGGGAGAGGGAGCGACCTCTGCTCTGCGGTGTTTGGGGCGGGCGTGAGGCCCTGGGAGAGAAGGATTCACCGCCTTGGAGCCGCAGGGGAGCTGAGACCAGAGCAGCCGCTTGGCGACCAGGGGGCCTCCCGAGTTGGAGGAGGGGATGCGGCGGGCAAGGGAGGAAACAGAGGAGGGAATGGAGGGAAAGCCGAGGAGACCACGACGGGCCCGGATTTGGGTCGTATCAGGGACGGGACGAGAGGAAAGAGAGCATGAACTGATGAACCGACACTGATATAACATGTTTTTTACAAAATACACAAAGCTAATTGGGAGGAGCCCGACTCACCGGTAAGAATGCGGAGCTGGCGGGAAGGGCAGCTGGCCCAGAGCCAGGGCAAGTCGGACACAGGCCTGAACTGCAGCAGGAGGGATTTGAGTCAGACTCAGGGAAGAAATGTCCTGGAGGACGTTAGACATCTAAACATGCTGTACCCACCTCTCCTTTCTGGGCTGCTTTTCAAAGCCAAAAGGACAGCACAGCCCGCCCCCACTGTGCCCTCCGACCCCTAGCCCACCGGCTAGGACTCCTGGAGCAACAGTGTCCCCACAGCCAAGGTGACTTCCTCAGGGTCCAGCCCGGCTCTGCCACCCCTCCAGCCCCTGGCGTCTCTGCCCCAGGCTGCCCACCCGCTTTGCTAAGCCGGAGCAGGGCTGGACTCACTGAGCCTCAGGGCCCTCCAGGAGCAAAGACACCGGCACTCGCACCGGGCTCAGTGCTGCCCATGGAGGAAACCTTTGAGACTCGAGAAAGCCCGAGGTTAACTCTGTTTCTGGGAGCTGGGCATGCAGACAGGGGCCTGGCCGGGGTCTAGCGAGAACCTGCTCCCCACTTAGCTCCAGCAGGGTCCCCTTTGCTCCCCAATCCAGCGGAGGAAGGGCCCGGCCCCTGGGCGTGGGGGACGGAGGCCCCGGCCTGCGCTCCAGCCCACACCCACATACCAACCCCGTTCCCGCACACACACGGGTGCCGTTCCCCGTCACGTCCCTTTGCACACACATACCTGTGTGCACGGCACCAAGGCCTGGCCCCGTCGCCGTCCTTCATGCCCCGTGGGCCGCTCGGCTCACCTGGTGGCCGCCCATGCCTCCCCTCAGCTCCCCCACGGCCCCCTCGGGCACCCGCACACCCGTGCCCCCCGCAAAGCCAAGGCAGCGTCCTCCTCCTGGAGACGCCCGGCTTCCCGCTGGCAGGTGGAGGGCAGGAGCCCTGGCCTGTGATCGTCAGTCGCGGGTCGTGGCCTTCAGGAACGCCCCGAGGCTGCTCCCGTCCACTCTCCCGTCCCAGCTTGCGGGGCACTGGCTTCTTCCCCTCCCGGGCCAGGTGACCACCCCTCTGCCCAGCGCCCCCCGGCCAGCTCCCCTCTGTGAGCTTCCCTGCCACACGGGCTTGGCCCCGAGCAGCTCCCTGGCGGGATGAGGAGAGGGGGCTCTGCGGGCACCCTGGTCTGAGATTCCTCAACACCAGCCTTTCCTGGCCTGCTCATTGTGCACCTGCCTCCCGGCACAGACACACTCGGTTCTGCAAGGCGTGCCCCGGGCCTGCCCTCCGGCCCCTCGGAGGCAGAGACTGCGAAGGCGCAGCCGGCCCCCCTCCCTGCTCACCGCGGTCTCCAGTCCGGGGCCTGCACCCAGCTCAGCTCCAGGCATCCGGCTCCGGAGAGTCCCGGGAAGCCGCTTATGAGAATGACAAGAGAGACGGGCCCTGAGAGGGAAACCGTCCTCCGCCGTCCCTCCTTGCCCTGTTCCTCCCGGCGCAGGGACCCATCGGGTCGCGCAGGGACTGCCAGGCGGAAAGTGACTCTGTGCGCCCGAACGCACTGGGAAGTGAAGGGACTGAGAAAGACCACAAGCGACAGGAGGGCCTGACGCCAAAAGTGTGTGAACTGGGATTACAACACCCAAACTCGGGAGGTCAGGTCTCCGGTCTCCAGCGCCCCCGCCCATCCCCCTCCCTGCAGACAGTGCCCTCCAGCGGGCACATCCTGGGGTGACCCTCCAGCACGGGGCTCGGCCACCCCCTCAGGCAGGGGGAGAGGCTCAGGGACCACACCGACCCCTCCTCTTGCTCCTGTCCGGGCCCCTGGCCCTCTCCCCGTGGGCTCCCAGCACCATCTCCGTCTAGGGAAGGGCGTGGGGTGCGCAGGGCAGGGCGCAGCCCTCTCTTACCAGAGCAGCAGATGGGAGCCACCGACTCCGGGCTGGAAACTCCTGGGAGGGCAGCTGGCCTCGCTGGCCAGGGCAGGGCAGGGGGGTGAATCACACGCTGGAGTTTTCCACCAGTACCTGCCCCCTGCGGCTTCAAGGCAGGGCTCCAGTCTAGCCCTTCACAACCGCTGGGCTTCCCTTGGGATTTTCCTAGAAAAGCACTCTGAGCACATCTCGGGAAGCACCGTGCAGAAGGGACACAGGCTTGCGGTCAGACACTCCGGTATCACGTGTCAGTCACGGCAGCCAGCCTCGGTTTCCCCATCCGTCAAAGGTAGATAACACCTCCTTTGCAGGGTTGCTGTGGGGTCTGAAGACAGGCCGGGGTGGGGAACCTGTGGCCTTCGGATTTCAAGGTTGTTCTTTTTTAAGCACCACAGGCGGCAAGAAAAGCTTCATCCTTCCCTGCTGCGCCCCTTTTAGGAAAAGCATTTGTCCTGCGAAATCTGGATTCGGTCCAAAGGCTGCACGGAAGGACCTACAAGGCTACGTGTGTTCCTGGTGTTGGCGGTGGGTCCCCTGCAGCAGGGCCGGGGGTGGGGGGTGCCTGCCCACGGGCAGCGCTGGCAAATGCTCTGCCCTCTGGCCACCGAGGGCGTGTGGAGGGAGGGAAGTTGCGGGGAGAAGGGGAAATTTCCCTTCACACGTGCTGCCTCCTTGTACTTTAGAACTTCCCGGCAGGGGTGGGGTGTGAAGCGAGAGCCTCCCCGGGTAGTTTTCCACCAGCCTCCCCCTCCCTGCCTCTCCGGCCCTCTCGGCATCTGCTGGGGGTTCCCCACCCAGACGAGGCCAGAGCAAGTCACGGTTCCCAGACCCTGCCGCTGTGAAGCCAGAAGCCCAGCGCAGGTCGGCTCTGGCAGGGCAGGCCGTGGCCCGGCCAGGACCCGGCACTCAGCGGGGACAGGGTGGCCTGTCCCTCCATGCCAGGCCCATGGTGATTGGCCACAGGGCTTATAGCAGAGGGGACGGAGAAGTCCACAAGGTTGCCCGGTGGCAGCTCTTCCAGAACACAACGCTAGCCTCTCCATAAAGGAGAGGATCCGGCTGGCAGGAGGGTGAATTTCTTCATTCTTTCATTCATTCATTCAAAAATCTCACCCAGGGCCGACAGCGTGGCGTGCTTTCTGCCAGGACGTGGGGGTGCTGAGGTGACCGGCGATGGCCCGGCAGTCCTGCCACCCGTCCTTCCCCTTGTGGGACCTGGCCCGGGGAATGGAGTTTGATTTTCCCCAAACCACATCTGCCCAACCCCTGCCTGTCTTTATCCAACTGCCTCTGACCTCAGTCTTCCTGCCTTAACGTTGAGCCCACCCTTACTCAAGCCCCAACACCCACTGCGCATTCAGACCAATTGGTAAACTCCTGCAGGCCAGAGACCCCCATCTTTGCAAAAGACAAGATCCCTGGAAAGTCTCGCTAAGACTGGGAAGGGTCCAGAGAAATGCAGTCAGTGAGCCAGTTAAGTTACCTTGCTGCACTAAGGACAGCGGACCCCACAGAATGTTCTCCTCACCACCCTCGTCTCCTAACCCCTGTGTGCCATGAGAGGACCTGGCATGGGGCCTATTTCCTGAGCATCGAACTCAGACTAGGAGTTTTACATGTTACCTTATTTCATCCCTTTAAGAACCTTGAAATGTACGAATTATGAGCCCCATTTTACAGATGAGAAAACTGAGGTGAACAAAAGCTAAGTGATTTGTCCCAAAGCTATGCACTAGTGAATGATGGAGCTGGGATTTGAATCTGGGCCTCTTGGCTCCAAAAGTCTATACCCATTCCACTGTGACACACTGTTTCCAAGACCACAGGTATCTAAAGGGCAGGGGGCTTGTTTCTTAATTCTTTGTTTCTGCCTCTAGCATTTAACACAGTGCCGTCTCGGGGCAGACACTCAGTGTCGATGGATGGTGGATGGATGGATGGATGCAACTTCAAGGGAGAAAAATGATGCCAGTCTTCCCTTTTTTGGGAGGGCATTGTTCTCCCAGAACCAGAGGATGGACGAGGGCTTGGGGGCTCAGGTCCCGCTTTCCTGGACGATATGCCGTGCTGAGCAAGACCACAGGATGCAGAAGTATTTAGGGCTCCCTTTCCCTTGGCTCCTAGCAAACATGCTCAGCTCAATAAATGCATGGCTTCCTCCTGGGGCCCGGTGCAACCTGGTGTCAGGTGCTGGGGAAGCCAGGGGCAGCGAGGATCTCTCTGAACATTACTGGGGCTTTTTCGTTGTGCTGACAGCCCAGTGCAGTGGGGCTGGAGCTGTGGGAAATCGGACAGATTTGTCTGAACGTGTCCCCAGGGCGGCTGTGCCTATACCCTCTGCTGGACCCAACAACACTGTGATAATAATGGTATTACTCCCATTTTACAGAGAAGAAAACTGAGGATCAGAGAGGTTAGCTCGCCCCAGGTCACACAGCTAGTAAGTCGAAGGGCCGGGATCCAAGCCAGGACTTCAAGCCCCTATAAAGGCGTGTGCTTGGCTGACTGGTGTCTCTGAGTTTGTGCACGTTTATCAGAGGACGGTGAGGACTGAGTGCCTGCACGCGTGTGGATCTGAGACCCGGTACACACGTGTGCACGAGGCCCCAAGGCAGCCGGCGGGCTCAGCGCCTGCTCAGTGGCTTCCCTGCGGCCCTGGGCTGCGTCTCTCACTCTCCAGTCACCCGTGCGCCTCTCCCCGATCAGCTAGTGCTCGCCCCGGGCTCTCCCTGCCTTTCTCTCCTACAGGGGTGGCCTCTGGACGAGAGGGGCTGCCCTCGTTGTGCGTCTTCCTTCGCGGGAACTGCAGGATCCCTAAGGGTCCCCTTCCCTGCGGGGAAGCAGGTGGTGCTGACGGCTGCCCTCCTCCTCCTCCTCCACGACCGTCTCTTCCCCCTCATCGGCTAAAGCCACGTCCAGGTGTCCAGGTCCACTCG
>RJWJ010033689.1:0-17730 GCA_004363605.1 Indri indri | reverse complement strand
GCACGGTGGAGCGTGCCTGTAGTCCCAGCTACCTGGGAGGCTGAGGCAGGAGGATCGCTTGAGCCCAGGAGTTTGAGGTTGCTGTGAGCTAGGCTGATGCCACAGCACTCTAGCCTAGGCAAGAATGTGAGACTCTGTCTCAAAAAAAAAAAAAAAGCAACTATGAGAACAGGAAAAAAGACCTCTTATGCCCACTACATTTTCTTACAACAAATTTGAAAACAAACAATTTAAATAATAAAAAAGTACCCAACTACACTAACATTTCTGAAATAATCTTAAAAATAGAAAGGAAATGCATAGAACTCTTAGTGCAGAACAAAATAAAAAAAGGATAAGCTAAAGTAATAACTAGTCCTTTGAGAATAATAAAATACCTAAAAATATTGTGAGAAGCTAAACATTTTTCAAGGTAGATTTAAGTTGAAAGGTGAAACAACAAAATGTAATCTGGTAATTCTAATAAGGACTAATTGTACTAATTCAGGCTAATCTAGGTCAGCTTTTCACAAATAGAAAAAATTACTATCAATCTTTTAGTCTTGTTTTGAGGTATAAATACATAAAAGCAAATATTAAAGTGCATGCTTTTAATTTTCGTAGCTTTAAAGCGGAATGTACCTTCATTTCTTTTCTCAAATTGGTACTTACTGCCTTCAGGAGTGTTCTTGGTATCTTTTCTTCTGCTATTCCTCATATCCTCATCTGTTTATTACTTTTTAATTTAATTTTAGCCACTATTTTTTTTTTAGCCCCTCTGACCAGAAGCAAAAGAGACAGGACTAAAACACTCCTATTGTTTTCTGTGTTTAAAATAATATAGAAAATGTCCAAGAATCCAGCCTTTCCAGTTCTTGTCAGACAGCTCATCAGGTCTGCAGGGGCAAAACTGAGCTACTCACTGTTTCTGCCATGCACCAGGGCCAGGCCTCAATGTCTTTCCCTCGCAGGATTATCATCTCAACATCCCCCTTTCCCCCATCTCACTTCATCCAAATTCTACCCATTTGTTCATGATTCAGGCAAATGCTATACCTTTTAAGCATACGGTCCAGATCCCTTCCAGGTAGAAGCAATCTTTTCTTTTCCTGAACTCAGAAAATACTTAATTCTTGTTTTTCTTATGGTATTTAGCACCAGGTTCTCCTGTGTCAAGGGCTGAATTTCAATAGATCGCAGTGAGGGAGCTGCCCTGCTACGTACGAAACCCTAACCCAGAAGCAGGTTGTCTAAGAATTGATTTTCTTATGGTATTTAATACTTTTATAAATGGTTCTAAACCCAGGCTACACATTAAAGCACTCCAGATGATTTTAAAAAAAGCCCAGCTGTACCTAAGACTAATTAAACCAGAATTTCTGGGGGTAGAACCCTGTATTTTTTAAAAGCTCACCAGGTCATTTAAATGAACAGCTCAGAGGTGGGAGCCACTGCTTTATATATGTCTTACTGATACTACTAGTTCTTTTCATTATCTCTAAATTGAGTCAAATATATGTATAATTAAATTTTTAGGTCCAGAATTTTTAAAAATTACATTTTAGTATTCTGTGTGAAGACACTAAATGTGAAGTGATAGTTTACCCAAGAATCAAATATTCCTATTCCTTAGCTAGTATTTTCAGTTTAGGTTAATATGGGATGTCTGGTTATAACTACAGAGATTATATAAAATCTGTAGATGCTCCTATTCAGAGACAGAACATTTGAAAAAAGACAGTTGTGTTTTTTTTGGATTTAGCTATAAATAGTGAACACAGCTTACCTCTCTAACATCTACCATCCACCCTCCATCAACAAACAACAAGACGTTATACATTTTCTCCTTCACATCAGCAGTTAGGGCATCCAGGTGCCCTTTCCAAATACCATAATCCATCTGCAAAACAAACATAAGGCAGTCATACAATGGAAAAAAACCCAGTAAATAATGTATGTGTAAAGTATAGACAGGAATATACACATGGAACATCATTTTGAAGAGCTAATGTTTCAGTTTGCCAAATATAAAAATAAATATCAACAGACTGTAGTTAAATAAAACACTAAAATGTTAACTTTGTAAATGAATGCTAATGTCACCTGAAGGTATTTTTCATGTTTTGTTAATTACCTATAGAACGGTGACTAAACAGATTGCTTTTTTCGAAGCAGAACATTAACAGGAAGGTCACCTGTTATAATAGAAATATAGCTACTAAAGAAATGACCTCTTTAAATATATAACATACATTTTTAACATGGAATAGGCACATCCCAGATCCACATACAACTTACTTCATATTTCTTTTCTTTGTGTTCATGAGCCACTTTCTCAGTAAAAGTTGGCTGAGGCATCAAAGTAGGTTTTTGTGGAGCTGAATTCATATGCTTGAACCACTCATTAAAGGTTTCATGGGCTTCCTAAAATGTAAATTAAAAAAAATACAAAATAAAAGTTTTTACTTTTATTGTTCAACAAAGCCTTTTAAGATTGGTTCTTAGAAATAATTTTGCACCAAAAAAAGGAAATAATTTGCAGCATCGAGAAATAAAACTGTTTAATATTTTTTTGCACAAAAAATCATATTATGAATAAACGTTTTGTCAAGTGAGAAACACCAGCAAGGTGTATATATATAGTGTGTGTTTTCTGGCATTTACTCTAGTCTCAGCACTCTGATCATGTATGTATCTTGACATTTATCACTCTGTGATGTTTGTATGCCTACTTGTCTTTTTTTGACTAGCTTATTAGCTTTTAGAGGGCAAGGACAGAATGCTATATACACAGATTTGGCCCTATTGTCTAACCCACTGTAATCACTTGATTATTTATTAAATGAATTTTGAATGAGTATGCTGTTATACTAGTCATAACAAATTTAAAATATCTTGCTTTTCTCAGTTATTGCCAAAAGCAGAAATATTACAATTAAGACAAGCATTAACAGTATCTTATGAAAACATAAGTTCTAGGTATCACACAGACTATCTTCTGTGTGAGATGATCTTGGCTGGTTAGCACTGATTAGAGATCACACTAATGAAGACAAGGCCATGACTTTAATCTCCTCGTCGATCAGTCAGCACTACAGCCACAAGGGAGTTAAGATTAATCAGTAGCACTTCAGGAGAAAAAGTTCAAACTCTGAGAGTAAATCAGAAAAATCATCACGAAGATGGGCACATCTGTGGTTTTCTTTACAATCTCACCAAATAAGCTCTAATGCACAAATGTTCTCTGATAGCATTATCATCTTCAGCAGGAAGTGGACTTTCCATTCCTTGTTCCTCCCACTGATTATAGATTTCCGCTATAGAATCCTGAGGGATTTTCACAAATACTTCTTTTGCAGCTTCATGCTTTTTTGATGCTGTGAAAAAAAGATACACAATTTTCAACATAAATGGTCCTCTGTGTAATGATTTCTAAAGGAATCAACTCACTGATTTACAACTTTTACACTAAGCTGTAACCATTTCAGGTCCAAAGGTACTTCTGTTGAAGGTACTGGTGATTTTCTACCTAACGGATTGCTTTCTTCCTATGTCAATGTGACAGTAATACAAAAGGGCACATTAAATACAGTTACATTTACATACTTCTAAGTTTTAAAGTAAGCAATTATATTTTTCAAAGTCTGATAGCCTTGACATTATATGCAAAATTGGTTAGGACAATAAAAATTCACTGTTAAATATGTTTTGTTTCATAATACTAAGTTTGATAGATTAAGAGTGGTTGGTTTTCTCCCCCCAGTAAAGAAGGATTTAAAAAACAAAAACCAAAATACAAAATTCAAGAATATATGGATCTGAACAAAAACTTTAAAAAAGAATATAAAAATATAGCATACCTAAGAATTTTCTCATTATTGCATTGCCTTGTTTCAGTGCTTCTGCCCTCTGTGCTGGGTCAAATACCAACCAGTCAATTACATCAATCTTTAAACGATCTTCCTATTCATTTAAGGGGGAAAAAATGAGATAAGAAACATCAGTTTTGTTTTTTTCCAAGATGTTCTGTATGTTAGTAGAATTAACTTACATCTGCACTTCTAGTGAACATCATTTTCCTTCAAGTCAAACAAAATTATGAGAATGTAACTGTCCTTATTTTCATATTTAACAGCTTTGTACTATAGAACAAATTTACTGGACTATAAATCTTCAATTATATATTGTATGCCTCACCAACTTAACCATGTGATTCCTTTAAGTGCTACTCTAAAACTGTTTTCTTTCTTAGACATAACTTTCTATTTCTTTCCAAAGGTAAGAAGACACCTAAAATAACCTAATGAGCTCAAAAGCCAAAACTCAGATTTCTTTTCTATTAAAGCTTTCTTTAACATAATATTACTACAAGCAATCCCTTACATAAGAATTTTAATTTGCTGCCAATTTTTATAATTTAAAAGGCCTGGGCTGACAAACATTTTTAAAAAAGAAACTAGTGTAGATCCTTTTGCAGTTCATAAGCTGATGACTGGATGTGAGATGTGCCTCCCTCAAACCTTGTTACAACATCAGCACATTACCAGTCTAATGTGAAAAAGAAAAAAGGAACTAGTGTAGAACTTCTTTTATTGATATTAAGGTAGAAGTTCACCAAGGAACAATATAAGGATTATTAGGAGTTATACAATCTCCCATCCAAATTACCTCAGTAGTGCCAGTGTCTAGGGCTGGAGCCAGATCATGATGACTAAATTCACCATTATCTTTCTTTCGAATATTCTCAACTACAGTTTTTGTTATTGTTGCGACATCCAAATCTAAAGAATTTTTTGAAGAGACAAAAACCAAAGATTAATCATTTACACTAATATTCCCTAAACGGTCACAATGATTTGGTAAATTTGGGATAGTAATTCTTTAAAGATATAATATGTAAAATATGAAAGACATTACGAAAGAAAATGCTAACATTTAAATATATTTTATATGAGTTACAGTATAAGTTATTTAACTCCTAAAACAGAACTTCACTGAAAATTTTATTCCTTTTTTTCCTCTTCTCATGTGAAATAAGATTTAAAACTAGAAGGACAAATGTTACTGTATCCCAAATGAAAATGTGTCTACAAAGGCCAATAGACAAAGTTCTCAATCATTTTTACCTGCTTCTTTTGCCAATTCCAAGCAATGGTGGCGCTCCTCAAATTCTGTAATGCCTTCCAAAAATAATGCATACTGGGCAACAGCTAGGTCTTGAGGCAAATGACAGGTATAAAATGCTATGAGATTTGTGTGTTTCTCACTTATTAAAAGCTAAAAAAACAGAAAAAGATCAAAGCATGTCAATAATAAAATGAAAAGTTTACTTCAACATTTCAAATATATTTAGGAGCGGTTCACACAGACATGGATTTGAGCTGCTAGTCAAAATAATTTTAAATTCGAAAAAAATATACAGTTGACCCTTGAATAACATGGGTTTGAACTACATGGGTCCACTTATACGTGGATTTAATAAATGTATTGGAAAATTTTTTGGAGATTTGTGACAATTTGAAAAAACTTAGAGACCAACCACACAGCTTAGAAGTATCTAAAAAATTAAGAAAAAGTTAGGTATGTCATAAATTCATAAAATATATGTAGATACTAGTCTATTTTATCATTTATACCATAAAATGCACACAAATCTTTTATAAAAAGTTAACATTTATCAAAACCTATGCACACACAGACCATATAATGCCATTTGCAGTCAAGAGAAATGTAAACAAATGTAAAGATGCAGTATTAAATAACTGAATAAAACTCACTGTAGCACACTCTGTACTACTGTAAAAATTTCCTAGCCACTTCCTGTTGCCACTGGGGTGAGCTCAAGTGTTACAAGTATCTGATTAAAATGCCATGTGGCTTGGCTTCATGCCTGTAATCCTAGCATTCTGGGAGGTGGAAATGGGAGGATTGCTTGAGGCCAGGAGTTCCGGTCCACCTGAGCAAGAGCTAGACCCTGTATCTGCAAAAAATAGAAAAATTAGCCAGGTGTAGTGGCATGCACCTGTAGTCCTAGCTACTTGGGAGGCTGAGGCAGTAGGATCACTTGAGCCTGGGATTTTGATGTTGCAGTGAGCTATCATGATACCACTGTACTCTAGCCCAGGCAACAGAGCAAGACTCTGTCTCACTAAAAAAAAAAAAAGGCCACGTGGTCTTAATCATCTCCAAGTGAGCAGTTTGTCTCTTTAGTAAATTGAGTACTGCAGTAAAAAGTAATCTATCTCGAGTCTTGCATATTTTTCATTGTATTTAGTACAATACCATAACATCATGGGACACATACGAAGTGCCACTAGTGATGCTGAAGTTCTCCCAAGAAGCAAAGAAAAGTCATGACATTACAAGAAAAAGATATCATAGATTGAGGTCTGCAACTACAGTTGCCCGCCATTTCAGATAATTCATCTTATGAACAGACGATGTAAGATTACAGTACCAATTAATACGGTGCAGTACTGTAAATGTATCTTCTCTTCCTTCTGATTTTCTTGACATTTTCTTTTCTCTAGCTTACTTTATTGTAAAAACTCAGCACAGGTGACCCTTGAACAACACAGGTTTGAACTGCACTGGTCCACTTATCCGGCAGATTTTTTTCAACTAAATTCAGATCGAAAACACAGTATTTACAAGAGGCAAAACCCAAGTATATGGAAGGCCAATTTTTCACATACATGCAGCCTCTGCAGGGCTGACTGCGGGACTGGAGTATGTACAGATTTTGGGATACATGGGGGTCCAGGAGCCAATCCCCTGAGTATGCTGACAGATGACTACATATAATACACATAACATACAAACTACATCTTAATCAAGTTGTTTATGTTATCAGTAAGGTTTCTGGTCAACAGTAGGCTATCAGTGGTTAAGTTTTCGGGGAATCAAAAAGTTATACGTGAATTTCTGGTTACATGGGGGATTGGTGCCCCAACTCCCTTGTTGTTCAAGGGTCAACTGTACTTATGATAATTAAAAGATCTCTTATGTATTCTGATGACTTTCCTATCATTGAGAATTAAAATAGCATCATTCTGATTCTTGTTTTCATTAAAATGGTAAAAAAGAATTAAGTTGTGGATTCCAAAGTTTACCTGTATGTATGTCTTTAAAACTTCAATAGAAACTTCTTCCTTCATAGGAAAAAAGACATAATTATAAACATAACTGCTTATATGAACCAGTAATAAAATTTCTAATAAAAATTCTGCTATTAAATGATTTAATAAGCCTAATATTTACTTTTGAGGAGTATCTATACGCCAGGCCAAGTGCTTAGCAAAGTTCACCCATTGCCTGATTTAACCTTAACATAACTCTGTGGGTAGTTACTATTATTACTCACATTTCACAGAGGAAGAAACTAAGACCCAAAGAGTTTATTTATCTAGAATTACACAGCTAGAAGCTGCTGAGTAAGGGTAGAAACTCAGGATTCTTAGTCCAAAGCCCAAGCTTTAAACTACTATATCATTTACCTTCTACATACAGTCTGATCAAACTGTTATCAAACATTTAGAAACACAGAAACAAACAAAAAAAGAAAACAAACGTTTAAAAGACATAGAATTCAGTCTGGTTCAATTAGCTCTGCTGGTTGATTTAAAGTTGGGTACTGATGAGGATAAAGTTACGAATTTATTAAAAACTAGGTAACCAACAGTATTCTGTGGCCAAGGACTAAAAACCCCTTTAAAGGGTCACCCATAGTGAGTTATCACTGAGTGACCATACAAGACTCTATGGAAGACTTCTGCACCCTTTTCACCATTTCTAGAAAACAACAATAAAAAAGTAATGTTTTCCTGACAATAGGTATAAGCATCAACCTTACAGAGAAGAGTAAATCGTACATTTTTATTTACTTTGGTCTGTAGTCCCAGAGTGCGGAAAAACAAAATGAGGTGAGTCATAAAGCGAAGGAGGTGTCCAGGTAGATTGTTTCTGCTTTTGGAAAGCCATTTGCTAAACTCATCCATCAAACCTACAAGCCATCAAAGCAAAGATTCAACAACAGGAATAAAATCAAAGGAAGAGAAATAAACATTATGGAGACCATTTACTTCATTCCCACAGTGCTCGTAAGTCATTGTCTCATTGTTAGTAGCCATCATATAACTCTCTACACCCTCTTAAACAGATTCTGGGTTAAATTCAAACTTTATTTTATAAAAACAATTAAGTAAATAGCTGCAATCCAATAGGTTGACATTTTTAAGATGAAAATGCATGATGAGTCATATGCACTGTTTTGATAACTTTCTCCCAAAATTACTATAAGGAAATGAAGAACTCATACAAAACAAAATAAAATTGTGTCTTACCATCAATGTCTCCCAGGATAAGGAATTTTTGAACTATATGATAATGTTCTTGATTCTCTTCCAGAACTCTCTGAAAAAAATTTTCCCATTTTTCATAAATCTTCTAGTGGTCATTCTGTAATATTTACTCATTGTAAAGCTAAAAAATATTAAACTTTTGAAGGAACATATATAAAGTTGGAAATGAAGAGTCTTAGTAAGATCAAAACAAAATAAAATATGGGAATGATACTGCCTTTGGAATATATTCAAGGCTTACAAATCCAGAACTGAAGAGTATCTTTGAAAAGAGAAAACTATGCTATCTCGATTTAATCTCTGTGAAGTTATTAAACTTCTATTCTTATATTTTATTCCTATTTATTTTGGAACTCCATGGTGGAGCAAAAAGGAGGTGCCCATGTGACCTAAGCAAAATAAACATTTCTTTCAACATGAGCAGCAGTACTTGAAAACATTCTTTGGGTATTCTCTTCTGCCAATGGTGCAAAGAATAGCAAAACAAAATAGTGACCAGTTACAGAGTAGAAAAAAACATTTTTAAGTAACCTGCAGCTTGATTTTTTTGATGCAGTGATTTTTTATTATATTTTAATTTTTATATGGACAGTTATCTAAATTTCCTTTTAGCATATGTTGTTTTTACATTCAAACCTTTGCTCTATCTGGAATTTATTTTAATTACATGATATGAGGTAGGGTCTAGCTTTGTTTTCTTCCAGATGGAAAGCCAATTATGCCAGCACCATTTATTTAAACAAACCATCCCTTTCCCTCTGAAATGAAAGGTCACCTCTGATAGCTGGTAAGTTCTCATATACATTTAGATCTAGTTTGGGCTTTGTGTTCCACTAACCTATTTATTCTCATGCCAATTCTGTACTGTTATATCTTTATAAGTTTTATTACTAAGGCAACTACCCCATAACTATTGTTCTTTTTCTTGCCATTCTCATTTATTCTTCTACTTAGAAAGTTTTTGTCCAGAAATAATATCCAAAAGCATTAGGTTTCTATACTAATTTGGAATGAGTGACATTTACATTAAATCCTCTCATCCAGGAACATGGTGTATTTATTTATTCATGTCTTATTTTATGTCTCTCACTAAGATTCTACAGTTTTTTAAATGAAGGTCCCGAAACCCTTGATTAATTTTTTATTCTTAGATCTCTTTAGTTTTGGTCATTCATTTAAATGGAGCTTTTGCAGAGGCAGGGCTGTATCCTTTTCTAACTAGTTATAACAAGTACAGAAAGACTGGTTTTTTTTTTTGAACTTTGTCTTGTATTTAGCTACCTGTTAACAAATTCTCTTATTAATTCTAGTAACTCACCGTGTCTTAAATTCCTAGACTTACACTTTTATCATATGTAAATATTTAACCCTTTCCAGCATTTAGATCTATTCCTTGATTTTATTTCATAAGCTAGAATTTCCAAAATAATAGACTAATAATAAACACTTGACAGAAAAAGCATTAATTTCCTTACTATACAAAGTGCTCCCATATAATAATAAGGAAAAGCTAAAACCCAACAGAAAAATAGCTAAAAGATACAAACAAAAAATTCACAAATGGTCACAACACATAGAGAAACATGCTTAGCCATATGAATAGACAAGGAAATGTGAGTAGAACAGTGAGCTCCTATTTCCCACCTACTCTGATGGATTGGCAAAAAATAAAAAGTGTGACATTTGTGACTGGTGAGAATGCATAATTTAACAAATTACCTGTATGGGTATGAATTAATTGCTACAACCAGGTAATTATTTTTTCCATTTCGAAATGTTTCTTTTTCTTTTTATTGCATATATTTTTAAGGTATATAATATGATGTCTTCAGATAATTAATTTACAAACACTGTATATACATATGCACAGGTATAAAGCATATACTTTTACTTTTTAACCCAGCAACCCTGCTTTCAGGAACCTTATCCTCAACAAACAGAAGAACCAGTAGATAAGTACACAGACACACAAGCAAGTTCATAGCACTAGAAATAAGCTAAATTATCACCCAAAGGGAAATGATTAAAAAAAATTATATGTCATTCTACAGAATATTATGCATTTATTAAAAGAATATGTTAAAATAGATCAACTAACTTGGAAAGATTATTAAAAGAAAAAAAAATCAAGTTACAGAGTAATGTATGTAATACATACAGACGTGAAAAACAACAAAAACCAAAATTCTATGTTGGAATATCTACATTATTTACAGATATTTGTATGGAGAAAGGTATAGAAGGATACACATCAATTAGTTTTATCATCTCAGGGAAATGAGAATAACCATAAAGGGGTTGGGAGGAAGTTATTATAAAGATTTTATGTATACATCCTTAGATTACTTTATTGTTATAAGTACATACAATATTACTTTAGTTATTTAAAATTTTTAAAAGAATTTTTTAAAAAATATTAGATTATTTTGGGATTTATGAAAAGAAAGTCTTATTAATTTTCCAGTATGTATTTTAAATTTTCAAAAGGAAAGGGATAAATGTAGCTTACAGGCATATATTTAGATAAAACCAATCTTAAACCAAAGCAATGGAAATATATCATTTACATAATTAAGTTTCTTCCTTTCAAAGAATGTTTCTTTGATAACCGGCAAGGAAAACAGAGAGTAGAACCAAGTTCCACATATTTTTTCCTTTCAGCTACAATGCACAACGGCATAACTTTGTTTCCTATTCCAGATACATAACATGTTCATATTAATTTTAACATTTACCTTTTTATCAGTAGCTTGAATTTCTTCAAAAACCTTTTCTAAGGACCAACTTCAAAAGAATGAACAGGAAAGGAATAGAATACATATTAATAATATGAAAAAGGGCTTTAAAATAAAACATCAAAAAGCATGCTACCAAGCTTCATGACTAAAAGCAAAAAGCTCACTTCGATTCTATATATTCTCTAGGAAGTTCTTCAGTTTCATCCAGGGTCATTACTGATGTCTGGATCTCCTGTTCTACCAGACTGTCCACCATCACCCGGAAGTAGGCCCACACTGTGTCTTCCCAGGTGTCACAGACAGGGAGAAGCTTTTTCCCCATTCCAAAACAGACACACATAGACATATCCAACAAAAGAAAGGAAAAGCAATTATATCCATTGATATGGGCTATAAAGTCACTTTATAATGATATAAAACATTGTGGGTTTTAAAAAATGAGATCAAATAACCTTTTTCTCCCCCAAACTACATCTTCTAAGTTTGAACTACTAAGATTTTTTTCTATACTGAGATCACGATAGCATCAATTTTCCATGCTGATATAAGATGGTGTTTCAACTGATTATAGCGTCCCTTGGAATAGCTGTAAAATGTAGGGAGTAGTGGGGATTGTTGAGAAACACACATGCATATGTAAGACAACCCAAGCAGTCACCGTGCCTTAGTGGCACATTTCTGGGCATAGTTACGGCTATTATCACTCATCAGTGAATGCGTGTTGCAACTAAATTTGCAATTCTTAGTTAGAAACTGAAGTCTGATTTCACTCATTAAAATATCATGCATGTATATGATACATCAAATTAAGCTGATCACTATTCTGTTTCATGATTATCTCTATCACTGCTATTCTTAGAAAGTAGCTTAAGTTTATATGCTTTGTTATATACAATTATTAGAATTTTTTTAAATGAAATAATTGGCTACTTTTATCTAAATGCACTATTTTTTTGCCTTTTTTCTCAGCTAAGTATATTTCTCAAGCAAGAATACTTTATGTATCTAATTTTATCCCACAGAAAAAAATTAAATATTAAAAAAGATTACATACCTGCTTAAGATTCCCACTTAAAGCTGCATAAATTGCTCTCTCGTATCTATTAAAAAGCTCCTAAAATACAATAAATATAAACAAATTTGAAATATTGTTTTTCTTAGAATGTTAATTTTCCTCATAATCTGGAATTTCTAATTCCTTTTTATTCACTTGATATTTTCTAAACTGTAGTGAAAGATCTAGTGGGGTAATAAGAGGGAAGGACTTCAGTTTGATGAAATAATCAATGCTGAAATCTTCAGGAAAAAGTCAAACATTTAAATTTCAAATAGAGGGTGAAAGCAGATCTAACTCTAATGGATGCTTTGATTATTGATAATCCAAATTTATTCCAAATAGAACCTATATAGGTGTTTTCTCCTAGAATGTTTCTAAATACCTAATATTCCCTGATACTGACTGAAGAACAACATCGAAATAAGGCACACATCAGTTTGCATCTAATTCCTAAGATTAGAATTAATCATACTCATCAGATTACTTCATTTTACTTTTAGGAGTCTATTAATGGCATTTCCAGTTTTCTTGTCATCCAAACAAGAGACCAGAGAGACTCGGTTACTACATAACTGAGTTATGTAGTTTCCACTCCCACCAATTATCCCATGACCGGCCCTTATTACTTAGTGTCTGAATAATTCTGACAGGCTCCTAATTACTTTCTCAGCCTTTATTCCATTCAATTTTGAGTCTATTTTCCACTGCCATGCTGATCTTCTTAGAACACCCTTCCATGTGCCCTCAAGATTCTACAACCCTTCTGACACCTGATTCTACAAGCCAACTTCAGAACTTTTTCAAGGTAAAGTGCCCTATTTATTGCAGTATTTATGCATTTAACTGTCTGACAGATGAAGAACTGTGCTATAAATTTTATTAACTTTTATGTATCACTAATGAAGTTATTTTTTTTCTTTTTTGAGACAGGGTCTCACTGTGCCATCCAGGCCAGAGAGCAGTGGCAACGATCACAGCTCACTGCAGCCTCGAACTCCTTGGCTCAAGTGATCATCCTGCCTCTCAGCCTCCCAAGTAGCTGTGACTACAGGTGTATGCTACCATGCCTTATTTATTTATTTTTTTATTTTTTGTAGAGATGGGGTCTCACTATGCTGCCCAGGCTCATCTTGAACTCCTGGGCTCCAGTGACCCTCCTTGCCTCGGCCTCTCAAAGTGCTAGGATTATAGGTATGAGCCACTGTACCCTGACATTAGTGAAGTTTTTGAGTATTATTTTCTGAACTCCATTTTCCCATAAGCCCTGTTGGTTTTTTGCACAACTGTGCATGTCACAGTGATTTTTTTTTTTTTTGGAGACAGAGTCTCGCTTTGTTGCCCAGGCTAGAGTGAGTGCCGTGGCGTCAGCCTAGCTCACAGCAACCTCAAACTCCTGGGCTCCAGCAATCCTTCTGCCTCAGCCTCCCGAGTAGCTGGAACTACAGGCATGCGCCACCATGCCCGGCTAATTTTTTCTACATATATATATATTTTTAGTTGTCCAGATCATTTCCTTCTATTTTTTAGTAGAGATGGGGTCTCGCTCTTGCTCAGGCTGGTCTCGAACTCCTGACCTTGAGTAATCCACCCACCTCGGCCTCCCACAGTGCTAGGATTACAGGCGTGAGCCACTGCGCCCGGGCTGTCACAGTGATTTTTAGGAATGCATATGTCATGTCAGAACTGACTGTTATTTCCTTTTACGAGCATTCTACTCCAACCTGGTAGACCTACCTTTCCTTGAGTTTTTAACCTATGCATCCTACCTAGAATTCCTTCCTTTTGTTTTCAACAACTCAAATTTTAAAAAGTTCAATTCAATTCTCTCCCCTGGGAAGCCAGCTTTAAGCTTTAGCCCAGTGCTTTTTCTCTAAACTCATTTGGCACTTCCTCTACAATTTTGCCTTATATCAGTGTTTAATTCTAGTAAATGTCTGAATAATTCTGATAAGTAGTTAAACCTATTTCTCAATTTCACTGGAAGTTCTTTGAAAATAAGAACTTTAGTCTTACACTACTCTGAATGTTTCACAGCCTCCCAGTAGGTCTTCAATTAATTAAACTGGAGTAAAAATCAGTATCCATGAATACTTTATGTATCTTACATCTTCTGCCATTCTCCAACAACTTATTTTCCAAATGCGTCTATATGGATTCCCTTCGACAGGTTCTAATTCTGTTCCTATAAAACGGTAAAAGAGATAAAATTTACAGTTTAAAATGAGACATTTCAATCATTTCTAAAAAGAAAAGCTATAGTTCACAAAGATTGGCATTGAGAGCTAAATGCCTTTATCTCCAACTGCCAGAATAAAATCTACTAACATACCTCCATTAACGTTAGGGTCATGATACAATTTCCAGCCTTCAAGTGTTGCAGCTCTCCAGGCTTGACCACAACGTTTACAGAGTCGTTGTGCCTTTGGAAACAAGAAAGAGCACAAACATTATATGATTCCACTTAATGAAATATGTAGTATGATGCCACCTAAATGTCAAAGAGACAGTAAGTAGATTAGAGGTTACCAGGGGCAGAGGGAAGAGGGAAATGAGGAGTTATTGCATAGTGGAGACACAGTTTCTGTTTGGATTGATAAAAAAGTTTTAGAAACAGATAAAGGGCCATAAGTAAACACAAAAAACCCACTATCTGTGATTATTTAAAGCTAGTGAGAACTTGAGAGTTTCTATTTTTCAGCCTTCGGTAATATGATCATTATTTTTTTCTGTTTTTTTAAAATAAGTTCCTCTTGTTTACCACTGAAATTTCTAGTATCTCGCACATTACGAGGTAAAATTTACCTGGAACTTAAATATTTTCTGAATAAATGAATATGCGGTATCAACTTCTTTGCTTAATAAAAAAAATAAGAATGACGCTTAATAACTCAAGTCTTACTACTATAAGAAATTACTTAATATATGCTGATGGTTGATAACACAGAAAAACAAACAACACTTTGAACTAACACACATCTATCTAAAGAACACTGCCATGAGTACTATAAAAGAGGTACAACATAATACCTGAACATTGAAACTCCTACACATCAGACTGTCTCACCTAAATAATCAACAAAGCCATCCAGTAAACTAATTAGATACTTAACATTCTACATATAAGATCTTAACTATCATACACATTTCATTTTTTTATTTTTTCCTTTTTAGAGACAGGATCTCGCTCTGTTGCCCAGGCTGGGGTGCAGTGGTGCAATCATAGCTCACCGAAGCCTTGAACTCCTGGGATCAAGCAATCTTCCTTCCTCAGCCTCCCAAGTAGGTAGGACCACAGGCGCACATGCTGCCATACCTGGCTAATTTTTTTTCTGTAGAGATGGGGTCTTGCTATGTTGCCCAGGCTAATCCCGAACTCATGGCCTCAAGTGAGCCTCTCACTTCTGCCTCCCAAAGTGCCTAGATTACAGGTATCATGAGCTACTACACCCAGCCTCACACACATTTCAAAGAGGTAAGGTTGAAAGGAAGATGTTTGAGGGTTACTGTAGCCTTCAAGTACCTAAATAGTGTTACTTAAAATTAGCATTAGACTTACTCTGCACTCTTAAAAATTAGAGTTAGAAATAATGAGGATATGCCTAAGGTATGCAGTGCAATATAAAAAGGCAAAGTTTGATTTGTTATAAAGAATTTTCTAATAATTGGAGTTGTACAAACTAGACTACACTGCTTTCCAAAGCAATGTGTTCCTTATCTCTGGAAATGTTCAAACAGGAAGTCAGATCTACAAATATTGTGAATGGAATTACCGCACTGAGGGAGCATACTAGGTAGCCACAAATATCTCTTCCAACTCAAAGAGTCTGTGACTTTTTGAAAGTGGATAAGCAGAATACACACAATTACCTCTTCTGTCATTCCAGCACGGATTAGAGTGAAAAGATATTTAAGTAATCTAACTTCATCTTCTCTATCCAGGTCATCAAGAGGCATTTTCTGTCTTATGGGAGCATCAGGGTCCTGCAAGAAAAGAACAAAACAAAACAATGAATTACAATACATTTCAAACATCATCAAAAGATGATAAACCTATCCTGAGTTTACATACTGAAATAGATTCATTTACAATTCAGTTAAGTAACAAATGGGAATGAAAGTGGCACAAGGTCACAAGTGTTCCAAATAGCCACACAACTGTCTGCTCCCCACTTAAAACAGACCCAGTTGCCCACAAAGGGGCATGCCTAGGTCAGGCAAGGCAGAAATACTACTAGCCTACCCCAGCCCAGGTAACACCAGAAGATGACTTGAGCTTCACCCTACCATAGCTACATGGCCAAGTTGAGTCTAAATAGGATTAGACCCAGATGGAGTACAAACATGAAGAAAAACTGAAGAAATCTATTCTGTAACTAGAAAAGTGCTTAGCTAGTACTTTCTGAGAACATACGGGAAGAGAGCCTATTAAGATCCATTTGGGGATTAACAGCACACAAAACTGTGGTCCCCAACCCCCGGGCTGCAGACCAGTACTAGTCTGTGGCCTGTTAGGAACCGGACCGCATAGCAGGAGGTGAGCTGCGAGCGAGCAAAGCTTCATCTGTATTTACAGCTGCTCCCCATTGCTCCCATCACTGCATAACCTCCGCCTCTTGTCAGATCAGCAGTGGCATTAGATTTTCATCGGAGCTTGAATGCTACTATAAACTGTACATGCAAGGGATCTAGGTTGCGTGCTCCTTATGACAATCTAATGCCTGATAATCTGAGGTGGAGCTGAGGCAGTGATACTAGCACTGGGGAGCAGCTGCAAATACAGATTATCATTAGCAGAGAGGTTTGACTGCACAATAAATGGAATGTACTTCAATCATCTCGAAACCACTCCCCTCTACACTCCCCCCGACATCCTCCTGTCCGTGGAAAAATTGCCTTCCATGAAACCAGTCCCTGGTGCCAAAAAGATTGGGGACTGCTGACACACAACATGATACTCAATAAAAATAATTTTAAACATTTCTAATAAATAAGTAAAAAGCCCCTAAAATGCCTATTCCTACCTACCTTTCATGTGTTTTTAAACATTTAAGATAATATATTGTCCTCACTTAAGGAGCAAATAGCTACACAATAAATTTCAAATGGAAAACACCTTTAATATGACTTAAGAAAGGAAATAATTCTTATTTCACATGTTACTGAGTATATAATAATATGAATATCAATTTAGGAAATGGAATACATAATAGATCAATTGGCTACTTTCACAAATATTTTGCAGACACATCATTCAATTTTGGAACATGGTCTCTCTAGCAAAAGGAAATCACTTTCTAGCTCTTAAGACTAAATGATTTTCAGCTATTGCTACCTATAAGGTAATTTAGCTACAATTTCAAGCTCTCCTAGCAGTTTCTAAACAATTTTCATCAAAAAACCACTTACCAAATGGAATTCTATACATTTTTTTAAATTGTTACTTACTTCTCTCACTTTTCATTATAAACATTTCACATGCCCCCAAATGTCACAAAGATTTCTGAAATAATTCGGCTCCACTTCTTTTCAAATCCATTGTCATTCCTATTACTCATATCCTAGCCTCAAGCTAATTCATAAGGCTTTATTTTCCCCC
>RJWJ010033688.1:0-17921 GCA_004363605.1 Indri indri | reverse complement strand
CTTGATGTAATGAGGGTTTTCTTAATAAATAAATTTATAATACAGTTGTAATCATAGTTTAAATAAGAGCTAAATTTTATGGAAAATTATTCTCACTTTACAGGATGATTCTTTCCTTTCTTCTTTGAAATATACTATATTGTGCCAGCAAGCACATTTATCTCTGTAGAATAAAGTGGTGAAAAATAAAAGTAAAAAGTAGAAAAGGAGGAAAATAGTATTTATTAAATGACCTCCTATATAATGCTGCTTGATGTTGGTGCTGCAAAATCACATTTTTTAAACATACTCCAGCCAACTGCATTGTCTAAAATGATTTATTATTTCAAATAGGCTTTATTCAGTAATAAAATACAACTTATAAAGTATTCAATGTTTCTTAGAGCCTATGAGTGGTTATATACTCGGCCAGTATATAACCATATACAAACCATATAATTCACATTTGCATAATTTATTTTAGAATGTGAGTTCATAAAGGGAGAGTCAATTACCATATTTGTATACTTTATACATTACACAAAGAAAATGGTTGACAAATAATGTACAATAGAAAATTTTGTAAGTTCAAAATTATGTAATATTTTTTTCCTAAGTCAAAAAGAATGTTTGGCTTTCCAAAATGAACTAAATGTGTATGCGTATCCAAATTTCTACCACCAGACTTAAACAGTACAGTCACTTCCAAAATACAATACCATTAGTTATAAAATTTCTGCGTATATGCTTATATCTTTATGAAAATAATTGGCAGCCAGGCGTGGTGGCTCATGCCTGTAATCCTAGCACTCTGGAAGGCCGAGACGGAAGCATCGCTTGAGCCCATGAGTTTGAGGTTTCTGTGAGCTAGGCTGATACCAGGGCACTCTAGCCTGGGCAATAGAGCGAGACTCTGTCCCCAGGAAAAAAAAGAAAGGAAAAAGAAAAGAAAGAAAATAACTTGGCAAAAAGTCATAAGTTGAATGATCCCTTATTAAATTAATATGTAGAATGCTGAAAAATGAAAAAAAAAAAAAAAAAGGCTTGAACTCTTTTGGCTTAGAGAAATCAGTTACCAAATAATTGTTAAGATAAGTGGCAGAAACAGCAGTGAAGTAATTTATATTTTAGAAAAAGCACATAAAATTTGGCACAATGGTAGAACTTATAGGCTATATCGTATGATTTTAAAATCTCAGGAGTACACCTCTCCACCACAACAAATAACAAATAACACAGGTACTTCCAGCAAAGAAACTGACATTGCTCACAACCAAGATTTATAGAAAATAGAAGTTTCAGAAAATGTATTTGCCTATTCCTCTTAGGGGAACTACCATTTTCAAAGGAAAAAATATATTTTTGTGTTCTATGTAATCTATATGTGCTATATATTGTAATGAAATATAATATACTATATATTTACATTGCATATATGTATATATTTGTATCTTCTCCGCGTTTTAATGCACTTTTTATAATTAACACTAAAATTATGTAAAATAAACACATTTATTGTACTATTAAATAGCTGGAAATCATATACAGCTCTAAATACACTGTATACATGACAAAATGTTTAAATTAATATAATTTTAAAAATTGCTTCCATAACATTTAATCCCAGCAGACTACAAAACCTGGATTAAAAGTTATCGATAGCCGGGCACGGCGGCTCACGTCTGTGATCCCACCACTCTGGGAGGCTGAGGCAGGAGGATTGCTTGAGCTCAGGAGTTCAAGACCAGCCTGAGCAAGACCAAGACCCCATCTCTACTGAAAAAAAAATGGAAAGAAATTATCTGGACAACTAAAAATATATAAATAAAATTAGCCGGGCATGGTGGTGCATGCCCGTAGTCCCAGCTACTCGGGAGGCCGAGGCAGTAGGATCGCTTGAGCCCAGGAGTTTGAGGTTGATGTGAGCTAGGCTGACGCCACGGAACTCACTCTAGCCAGGGCAACAGAGTGAGACTCTGTCTCAAAAAAAAAAAAGTTATCGATAGACTATATATTCTGTTAGTAAAGGAAATTGACAAGTAGGATAATCACTTATTTTAAAAAAACGTGAATACATGATGATCTGAGATAATTTATGAATGAGTATAACTTACTTCTGTCTTAATCAGATAAAGGCAAATATTTCCTTTGAACATAATACAATGCCATTTTCAATACTGCAATGCAATTTAAACAATAAAAGGGTCATAAAATAGTTTATTTTTTAAGATTTTATATTTTTAGAGCAATTTTAGCTTTGCAGGGAAATTGGAAGTCCAGAGATATCCCCTTCCTCTACACTTGCAAAGCCTCTCCATTATTAATGTCCCCCACCCAAGCGATACATCAGTTATAATTTATGAACCTACAGTGACACATCATTATCACACAAAGTCAATAGCTCACATTAAGACTCGCTCTTGGTGTTGTACATTCTATGGGTTTGGATATATTTGTAATAACATGTATCCACCATTACAGAATGATACAGAGTATTGTCATTCCTCTAAAAATCATCTGTGTTTCACCTACTCATCTCTCCCTGCTCTCAGCTTCTGGTAACCACTGTTTTTAATGTGTCTATAGTTGTGCCTTTTCCAGAATGTCATATATTTGGAATTATAAAATATTTAGCCATTTCAGATTGGTTTCTTTTATTGGTAATGTTCATTTAAGTTTCCTCCATGTCTTTCATGAATTGACAGCTCCTTTCTTTTTAGCACTGTATAATATTCCCTTGTCTGGATGTACCAGAGTTTATTTATCCATTCACCTGCTGAAGGACATCTTGATTGTTTCCCAAGTTTTGGTAATTATGAATAAATTTTCCGTAAACATCTGTGTGCAGGTTTTTGTGAAAACATAAATTTTCAACCCCTTTGGGTAACTACCAAGAAGTGTGATTACTGGATCATGTGGCAAGAATGTGTTTAGTTTTGTAAGAAGCCATCATCTGTCTTCCAAAGTGGCTGCACTATTTTGCACGCCCACCAGCAGTGAATGAGAGTTTCTGTCACTCCAAATCCTCCCCAGCATTTGGTGTTGTAGTGTGCCAGATTTTGGCTATTCTAACAGGTGTGTGGTGGTAGAGTAGACCTCCCATTATCTGAAGGGGAAACATTCCAAGATCCCCAGTGGTTGCCTGAAACCATGGACAGTACTGAACTCTATATATGCCATGTAAAAATTTTTTTTTGCCTTTTTAACAATTTCCAGGATAGAAGACTTGTTATTATGGTAGATCTTAGCAACCTTAACGTATCCTTTTTTCTCCCTTATTATGTGGAGTACTTTTATCTTTTCACTAAAAGGAAGCACTTTATGGCTTTTTATTGGACATACGCCAATTTCCAGAATCACTATTTGCATTTTGGGGCTATTATTAAGTAACATAAAGGTTGCTTGAACACAAGCACTGCAATATGATGACAGTCTTTTTTTTATTATTATTTATTTAATTTTTTTGCCAGATAAGCCAGATGGCTACTTACTAACAGGTGGGTAGTGTGTTCAGTCATCCCAGCACCATTTGTTGAAAAGACTATTTTTGCTGTATCGTATTGCATTTACACAGTCAGTAACAATTGAGTTTATTTCCATGGTTCTATTTCAGAGCTTTCTATTCTGTTGCATTGATCTATTTGTCTATTCTTTTGCCAATACCTCACGATTTTGATTACTGTAACATTACAGTAAGTCTTGAAGTTGGGTAGTATCAGTATATGTATCCATGCTCCATATACTAGAAAAAGGGATGATTTCTGCCCCAGGCACGACAGCGTGGGATAGCACAGGATTTCATTACACTACTCAGAATGGAGTGAGATATAAAACTTATGAATTATTTATTTCCAACTTTGTCATTTAATATTTTCAGACTGCTATTGACCATGGTTAACTGAATCCACGGAAAGTGACACTTTGGATAAGGGGGGACTACTGTATCTCACTGTTGTTTTAATTTGCATTTCTCTGATGACATATGATGTGGAGCACCTTTCATATGCTTATTTGCCATCTGTATATCTTGGTAAAGTGTCTGTTAAGGTCTTTGGTTCATTTTTAAATCAAGTTGCTTGTTTTCTTATTGTTGAGTTTTAAGACTTTGTATATTTTGCATAATAGACCTTTATAAGACATGTCTTTGAAAATACCTTCTCCCAGTCTGCGGCCTATATTTTTTATTCTCTTGACAATGTCTTTTGCAGAGCAAAATATTTTTTATTTTAATAAAGTTCAGCCTATCCATTTTTTTTTTCATGGATCATGCCTTTGTGTTATATCTAAAAAGTCATTGCAAAACCATAGGTCACCTAGATTTTCTCCCATTTTATCTTCTAGTAATTTTATACTTTTGCATTTAACATTTAGATCTGTGATCCATTTTGAGTTAGTCTTTGTGGGGGTGTAAAATCTGTGTCTAGATTTATTTTCTTGCCTGTGGATGTCCAGTCGTCCCAGCACCATTTGTTGAAAAGACTATCTTTGCTGTATCGTACTGCATTTACACAGTCAGTATCAATCGAGTCTATTTCTGTGGTTCTATTTCAGAGCTCTCTATTCTGTTCCATTGATCTATTTGTCTATTCTTTTGCCAGTATCCCACTATTTTGATTACTGTAACATTACAGTAGGTCTTGAAGTTGGGTAGTGCCAGTCCTCCAACTTCATTCTACTTTTTTAATATTGTGTTGGCTATTCTAGGTCTCTTGCCCCTTTATATAAACTATAGAATCAGTATGCTAATATCAACAAAACAATCTACTGGGATTGCTTTGTGTCTATGGATTAAGTTGGGGAGAATTGACATCTTGATGATATTGAGTCTTACTACCCATGAATATGGAATATGTATTTATTTAGTTCTTTGATTTCTTTCATCAGAGTTTTGTATATATTTTGTCAGATTTATACCTAAGTATTTATTTTTTATGGTGCTAATGTAAATGTTATTGTATTTTTAATTTAAAATTCCACTTGTTCATTCATGGTATGTGGGAAAGTGATTTACTTTTATATATTAACCCTATATGTTTTAATCTTGTTATGATTGTTTAGATTTGTTTTATTTTCCAAACTGCTATTCTAGAAATATATACTACTGTTTCTTTATTAAATAAACTATATTATATAATTACATTTACAGCTGTTCAATAGATATTCAGTTGTGAACAAGCATGTTTTTTGACTTTAATTAGGAATTTTTGTTAAAAGAAGGAAGAGATGAAATATCCCTGGTCTTGATATACAGGGCTTCAAATTAAAAATGACATGAAATTATCGATAAATAAAAGAGATCATATCTTAAATTTTTATGGAAATAAATAATGGATATACATAAACATGTAATCACAAAATGTTCTTCTCAACATTGTTTACAACAAGGAAAAAGTGAATGTAATTCAATTGTCAACATTGTAAGAGTGATAAATTATTTCACTACCTCAAAGGAGTTAAAATATGATAAATATTTATTAAGCTAAATATATTTAACTATAATAACATATTATAGAAAAATATACTTTTATTCGAAGAGTAATTAAAAGCAAATTTTTAAAAATTAATGATTCTTAAGGCTTGGCTCAACAAGCAAACCAAAATTGGCCTCACATTAATGACACCTGCATGGCTTAGGATAATCACTCTATTATATACACTGTGCAATGAATATCCTTTTTAGAAATAACCAAAAAAAAAAAATTCCAAAGAATTAATGATGAACTATCGAGCAAATATGTCATATTTTGCTTGTAAATGAGAGGAGAAATTACAACATATTTCCAATTTATTTAATGTTCTTTATTTATTGAAAGCACACCTCTGCCTTTTCTAAAGGTTATTTAATAGATTTGGTGCAAGCTCCTTGTAGCATATTGTCAACCAATAATTCATTTTGATACTATTACACTAGAAAAAGTTATTCACTTAATCTGTGTTTTCTCCTGTCTGACCATGAAACAGAGATTTCTTTTTTTCCAAATTAGATTCAGTTCTAAAAGAGGAATAGCTTTCCCAAAGGCAGAGAAACCGAGAGAGCAACATTCTCCATTCTGGCTGTGAACGTCATCCTCTATAAGCAAATCTGACAAATAAACATGGTCTCCAAGCTATTACTTCCCTGACCATCTGTTTGTATGGCGTGGTGCCCTCACTCAAAGGGCACTGCCAATTTTGTTTTGAAAAAATAAAATATAGTCAAGATAAGGTGACTAAAATTGCCTCTGCAGGAGCAGGGCTTGCATTGCATAGATCTGCATACTTCCTTTTGATTTCAGTTTTGTTCTTGTTTTATTTTTGCTCTTTCATCTCATTTGCTAAAGGAGAGGAGAGGGCACACTAAATGAATGCTCAAATACCATGGGGAGAGGAAAGACTCAGAACAAAATAAACTTTTACTTTCTCATTAAAACTGGCAATGTGTGAAATTACAAGCATTATTTTATCGATGTGATGGTCATTCTCAGCAGCAGCATCCACATTTACCAACTCATATACTTTATTTAAAAAAATCAGCCTTAAAAAAGGAATGAGTAAGAGTGAGATTAAGAGAGTTTAGGACTTGCTTCACAGAACATTTTGCAATTAGAGATTAGGCAATTGAGGAACACACTAGTAGTATGTCCATGAGATAATGGAATCAAGCAGCAGGTACTTCATTCAAATGAAATCCCTTGAAAGACATCACCATCCAATCTAACATTAGTAAAGCAATAGAAGTGATCTCAGCTGCACACCTTTTATAATATCGTTTTGGCTTCACATTTTTTTTTTTTCCCCAAGAAGCTCAAGTACCTGGTTAATAAGCAATGAGCCTACAAACTTTAGTAGGTCATTACATTTAATTTACTTTGGTTTGTTTGTTTCTTTACTCTTTCAGTGGATTTTTTGTCTTCTTCCAAAAATACAATCACGTTACAGTCAAATACATGCTTTCCACAAGGTTTTATGTTTCTCCATATGCTATGATCACAGAAGATTGTCATAAATTCTCATTGATGAGAAAGAGGACAAATAACATCCTCCATTAATCTTTGTTCTCAGAGGTGTGGGAGGTTGCAGCCTAACTGCAGGCCAACCTTTACAGCTTTCACATTCCAATGACGCTGACTATAGTAAAATGCATAGTGGCTTTTGCATTAAGAACCTATGTTGTAAAGAAGATAGTATTTCCTGTTAAATGTTGCTTCCTTCATAATGTATACTTCCTGATACAGGTTCCTCTTCTTCTTTAAGGCAGATATCTTGTGTAATATCTCATTTAGAGATATTCCGAAATAGAATTTTACCATTTTTTCTCTATACCTAATAACTAGGTATAAAGAATAAATGATACCCAAAGATACGACAGCTGTGTACAATGCAATAATCATAAAATTATAGGTTTTCTTTGTTGTCATCAATTTTTAATTATTATTTTTTGAAATACATCCTTTTTTTTTGTTTTTTTAACAAGTACAGTTGACCTTTGAACAACACAGGTTTGAACTACTAGGGTACACTTATACTCGGATTTTTTCAACCAAATGTGGATCTGAAATACAGTATTTTCAGTAATTAAAAACCCTCCTTAAGGAGGGCTGACTTTAATTTTGGTATATACAGGGGGTCCTGGAGCCAACCCCCTGAGTATACTGATGGATTACTTTAGAAGTGATTTATGTGCTATTTTGCTACCTCCTTTTCCCTTTCTTTCTCATTTTGTATATCACTTACAAAGCACCTGAACATTTATCTGGATAGATTTAATCAGTTAATTCTACCTTTTTGTTTTTAGGTATTAACTCTTTTATACACAAGAGTAGATAATTATATACACATTTGTGAAGTACAATGTGATGTTTTGACACATGCATGCATTGAATTACGATCAAATTAAGGTAAGCAGTATATCCGTCACCTCAAATATTTATAATTTCTTTGTGGTAGGAACATAACAAGTCCTCTCTTCTGGCTATTTTGGGATACACTATACCTAATTGTTGACCACAGTCACCCTACTGTGACACAGGATACCAGAAATTATCCTTATTTTCTAATTGTTACTTTGTACCTGTTGACCATCGTCTCCACATTTTCCCTCCCCCCTACCATTCACATTCTTTATTTACCACTGTTTTATTGGCTACTTCTATGAGATCAACTTTTTAGATTTCACACATGATAGAGAATATGTGGTATTTGGCTTTTTGTGTCTGGCTTATTTTATTTAACATAATGTCCTCTACATTCATCCAAACGACAAGATTTTATTCCTTTTTGTTACTGAATGATATTTCATTCTATACATACATCACATTACTTTTATCCATTTATCTGTTGGTGGACACTTGGGCTGATTTCCTATCTTGGCTATTGTGAAAAGTGCTGCAATGATTGTGGAAGTGCAGGTGTCCCTTCAACATACTGATTTCATTTCCCTTGAATGTATACCCAGCAGCTGGATTACTGGATCATATGGTAGTTCTAGTTTTAATATTTGAGAGAATTTTATTTCTTGTAAGGCCAATCTAGTGGAGATGAAATCCTTCAGCTTTTGCTTGCTTGAAAGAATTTCATTTCTCCTTAATTTCTGAAGAATAGCTTTGCTGGCTACAGTATTTTTGGCTGTCAGGTTTTTCTTTTGCAGTAATTTGAATATAGCTTTCCAATCTCTCCTGGCCCGAAATATTTCTGCTGACAAATCTGATGATGGTCTAATGGAGATTTTCTTATGTAACTTTAACCTTGTCATCTGCAACTTTTAGAATTCTCTTTGTCTTTGACTTTTGACAATTTGATTATAATGTCTCTGAGAGGACCCTTTTGGTTTGAAAATATTTGAAGATCTTTGAGCTTCCTGGATCTGGATGGTCATATCTCTCCCAAGACTTGTGACGTTTTCAGCTATTATTTTGTTAAATATATTTTCTGTGCCTGTCTCTATCTCTTCTTCTGGAAGACTCATAATGAAAATGTTTGCTGCTTATTTGTATCCAAGAAGTCCTGTGGGCTTTCTTTATTCTTTTTTATTCTTATTTCTTTTTTTCCCCTCTGACTGGTATATTTCAAATCACCTGTCTTCAAGTTCAGAAATTCTTTCTTCTACTTAAACTAGTCTGTTATTGACACTCTCAATGTATTTTTACTTCATTTTATTGAGTTCTTTAGTTCCAAGATTTGTTTGTTTTTTTTAAATTAGATCTATCTCTTTGTTGAATTTCTCATTCCTATTATAAATTGTTTTTCTGATTTTTTTGTTCATGTGCAGTCTCTTCTATCTAGCTGAGTTTCCTTAAGATCATTATTTTGAATGCCTTTGCAGGCACTTTACAAATTTCCTTTTCTCTAGGATCTATTACCGGAGAAACACAGCATTGTGTTTCTTTGGAGGTATCATGTTTTCCTGCTTTTTCATGTTTCCTGTGTTCCTACATTGATATCTGTATATCTGGCGGAACAGTCATCTCTTTTAATTTTATAGAGTAGCTTTCATAAGGAGTCTGTTTTCTGGTAGGTGGGTGCTAGGGTGTCAGTTGGGTAGGGTGTATCACCTTTGGTTCTGAGTGAATGTATTATTATACTGTTAATGCAGTCTCTTCAGCTGTAATCCATGTAAGCAATGTCTACAAGTGCCTCAGTGGTGTAGATTATAGAATTTTGTGGTGGCAATGGTGACTTTATTGGGCATGGGGTGCCAGGCTGGTTCTCAAGCTGAAGGCATGAACATGTGGTGGTTTGGCCAGCTTGAGGGTGGCCTTACTGGGAGTGGGGCCAACAGGCTGTTTCCCAGGCCAGGTTCATGAGCACACAGCAGTTTGGCTGCCCAGGTTGGCTTCCCTACTGTGTAGAACTGCCTGTTCCTTGGTGGGGTAGGGCACTGCATGTGCTTGGGCACTGGCATCACAACCATTCTTCCGGGCCCAGGTTCTAAGCAACCAGGGTCATAGCACTGCAACCACCTATGTGAGCATGGAGTGATGTCAGAGCCTGAGGAATGGAAAGCATGATAGCTATTGGTCCCCAGAGAAGGGTTTATACCAGGAGTGGCTCAAGGTGACATCATGCCATAGCATCTTGTGTCACAGGGGGTGAGGGATGCACAGCCTACTACTCTGGCATCCTGCTCTGGAGAAATGCAGCTATGTGAATAACAAGCAGCTCCCCAAACAGCTCAGGCCCTGTGAGGACTGTATGATTCTCTTGTAGAAAGGACTATAAGGGTAATGGGGGATTCTGGGAGTTTCCCGCCTATCTTTTCCCCACAAGGAGAAGTTCCTCTTGGCTCTGAGGAGATCCCAGTGGAGTTATAAGGGCATAGCAGAGGCTGGATGCTTCACTCCACTCTCTATGCTGCCATCCTGAATGATTGTGCTCCACAGGGATTTCACAACTCCCTGTTGCACTCCAGTACTCTCCTTCAGACACTCTGGTCAAATTTTTGTTGTTTATTCATTGTTTTTGTCTTTTTTGCATGGGAGGTACAAGCACCAGGCACTGTAGTCAGCCATCTTGCTGATGTCACTCTGGGGAATCTCAATGTATTTTGTAATAAAATTTACAAACCATTTTTAATAAGTATCCCCTGATGTTTTGAATGTAAATTTGATAAATGATCTATTATAAATCCCATTATTACACTAAAAATTTATAAAGCTGTTGCCCAAGAATTCCACAAATGGAACAACTGTAAAACTAACAAATTTGAAAAATACATGTGATAAAAATGAATTCAGTGGAACTTATTCTTCAAAGATGAACTGATTATTGCAAAGGTCTTTCAGTTTATTGTAATGATTAAATAATTTTGCATATTTTGATCAAAAATCCCCAAAGTATATGAAAGAGATTATATTAATAAAAGGACATGGGGTGCTATTTCTGTCTTTCGAAAAGCAGATTCCCTAGAGAGAACTGTGGTAACTCATTGAGATCACACATTAAGACTCCAACTGACTAACTCCTCACAGGAATCCATTTGATGTTCTTATTCTATAATAGAGGATTTCTCTCAACACTACATTTTTAGTTTATCACAGGAAAAATTGCTACCAACTAATTACAGTTCAGCTTGCATGAAGGGCATTTTCTATAGGTACAAAAAAACTGTCTAATATGAAAATAGTATATTCAATAGATTTTCATTTTCCTAATTTGGAAAACAGTTTCAAAAGCACTAAAGACCTAAATATAATTGTATTTTACAACATTGGTATACTGATCCCCATACCTTATCAACTTTATTAAAGTTAAAATTAAATTCTCTCCTTTTACTAAAACTAACTTCTAGTGACCACACAACTAGAATAATATATGGTAGAAAAAAACCACAGAATTTGTAATCATGACATATTAATATTAGATTTACACAAAACTCTTGAATTTAGAATGAATAAAAATATCTGTATTTTCTGTTCTTCTTTCAACTTTAGACATTCCATCTATAATGGAAAAGGAAATGTAATATGCCTAGTAAATGTAAGTTTCAAAGAATATCTTTCAGTATTATACCTTTCTGATAATTACAACTCTATCATAATGCATTAATACAAAGAATAGTATGGAAGACTTTAGTACTTGGAAAAGATTGACCTGTTTTAGCACTTTACATAGATTTAAACATTGAGACAAGGAAAATGTTAGAAAGACTTCGCAAAATTGGGAAAATAAAAATAAAAAGCTGGTGAAAGAATTAATTCAATTCTATGCATAAACATTATCATAAATAAGCTTCTAATACTGAAATAAATTAACATATTAACAATAGCTTTAAGTTCAATTATGAACACAACCAATCTTTGTCTATAAGCAATGTATGCTGTAAGCAACAATTTTCACAAACAGAAATCTAGCTTGATAATATTTATTTGAAATCCAGACAATGTAACCATATCCATAAACATTAGCCTGTACATATATAAGTATCTAGTAGAAACCATCTCAGAGTACTTCCCATTTCCTTCCACTCTTTGCAGTAACTTCTTGCATTCCCATACTTGAACCTCTCCTGAGACATTCTCTGAAAACTACATATTTGAGGTCATAGCATTCATTAAGAGATAACATTGAAGCCAACTTTAGAGATGCAATCAGAATGCATAAATAGCTGGATCAGAACATAAAAGCTGGGAGAACTACCGGTTGAGACAGAAGATAATCAAATCCATTTTAGCAAAAGAGCAGCCTGAGAGGGAAGGGATTGGATTTCCAGATAGATGGCAACACAGGATCAACTCTCTTTCACATTCCTTTGACTACTCACTATATTGCTTTGCATGAATTACTGCCTGCCCTCCTTGATGTGAGGAAGAAAAAGAGTAGCGTCTGCCTCTTGCTAACTGTCAGCTATCAGTAGCATCAGGGCAGCACAATAGCAACAGTCTGCAGGAGAGAAGATAATGACCAGGAACACTGTTGACTCTGAACATATTCCCTTCCATCCCTGCACTCCTCACATCCCGCTCTCTTATTATCATGGTTTAGATTATTTCAGCTGTGGAGAATAGCTCTTAGAACAAGTATAATTCCTGCAAACGGAGGCAGAGGAAAAATCTCTGAGGATCACCAGGAGCAAATTCTATCTCCTTACCCACAGCAAGTTTTCCTACCCGCTCACCCCAGCTCTGCATCCACAGTCAGCAGAACAGTCATAAGCTAGGAATTTCACCCCTCATCCAAATTCACTTTATCTCACAAAGAAGCCACCATTTTTTAGTAATTGTGCATTCCCAGAGATAAATAACACAAAATTTGAGACCACAACTACCATGAAAGAAACAACTAACTGACCAAGGCAATTTAAGATTCCCTGGTTCACCTTGACTAAACTTAGGCAGGCTTCTTCCTGACTCTAGGCAACTGACCTCCTGAAGCAATTACTTTAGAAAACTTTTCATTGTAAATCCTTTCTCTGCCCCTTTGAGATGTAAATACTTTTAAAAGTCTCTAGCCAGTTTTACAACCCAAGAATGCCTTTTATAAGGACCTGAAACTCATCTCTATGAAATGTAATCAACAAGGAAGACAGTGCCCCAATTGCCCAGTTTCTGTGGGAAGGTAGGAGGCTAACTTCAGTAGGTGCCTTGCTCCAAGTTCTAAACTACCTCCTATCATAAAGATATATTCAAGTGTATGTTTCCTCTGTGTAAAGCCAATTAACAACCGCAGGTGATTTAAGATCTCTCTCTCTCTCTCTTCCTAGGTGTTAATAAACTCTACCACTTTTTGTTCAAGCAGAGTTGAGTTCAGACTAATATTCTGGTCTCTCCCCTCTATTTTTTTATTTTTTATTTATTTATTTATTTATTTATTGAGACAGAGTCTCACTCTGTTGCCCAGGCTAGAGTGCCGTGGCGTCAGCCTAGCTCACAGCAACCTCAAATTCCTGGGCTCAAGTGATCCTGCTGCCTCAGCCTCCCGAGTAGCTGGGACTACAGGCATGTGCCACCATGCCTGGCTAATTTTTTCTATATATTTTTAGTTGTCCAATTAATTTCTTTCTATTTTTAGTAGAGACAGGGTCTTGCTCTTGCTCAGGCTGGTTTCGAACTCTTGAGCTCAAACAATCCGCCCGCCTCGGCCTCCCAGAGTGCTAGGATTACAGGCGTGAGCCACCGCGCCTGGCCTCTCCCCTCTGTTTTTAATAGGCTAAATAAAGTCTCCCTTGCCTGCTTAACATTGTCTGGTGCAATTTTGCTTTGACACAATGTATGGAAAAATAAGCTGGATTGATGGACCAGAGAGAATATTAAATTAAATAAACGTAAAAGTAAATTTAATTGGATGAGGAAAGATGTGTGATACATGAAGCAAAAACAATGTCATAAAAGTGACCAAGTGCAGTCATTGGATATGAAAAATTTAATAATTGAAATAAGTTATTTAATAAACAGATTAAATAGCACAGTAAAAATATAGCTGGAGGACAAATGAGACAGCAAAAACAGAAGATCAAGAAATTCACTCGAAACAATATCAGAAGAAATAAAGAGTGAAAAATACAAAATAAAACTGGAGATAAAGAAATGCAAGTGTTGCCTTAATGATATGAGCCTCAAAAGTAGAAAAAATAGAGAACCATAATGCAATATAATTAGGAATCGGTAACCAGATAACAGCTTAAAAATATAATAAACCTAAAAATTAACAAAACAAATTATTAACAAACCAAGGATAAATATGAGCCCATGAGAAAAATGTATGAAAAACTTATATACAAAATAAGCTACATAACAAAATTTATGCAATTCGTTAATGCAGTGCTTACAAGAGCATTAAATACATTATTTATTAAAAATCATAAATAAAGCTTAAATATATTATTTATCAAAAGTACATTGAAAGGAACAGTTACACATTCAATCCAGTAACCAGAATAATGGAATTAATTATTCCATTATTAATTAAGGAGTGTCAAAGAAAAATGAAAAAATATAATACTAAGGTATAGGACAGTATATAAATTGAAGAAAGAATAAAACCAATCAAGAAAACAAAATATGGCACTTCAAAAGACTGCATAATTTAAAAAACCTCTGGCAATATTCATAATAGACCAAAAAAGAGAGATGATGCAAATAAAAAACAGAATAAAAATGTTTAAATAGCTAAAGGAAAACATTTATTTTGAAAAACAGAATAACTAAATTTCCTTAAAAATATAAAATGCCAAAACACATAAGAATGGACTAACATAAGTAAAAAAAAGAGACATTTATTAAAAATGCATATGTAGTAGTAATCTCCCCTGCCAAAACAAATGCCATTTTCATGTGATATTTAGGTGATTTCTAACAGACTTTCAAATATTTAATCAATTTATATGAGTTGATACAGATAGGAAAAAAAAATAGAAGGGAGATTGATTCCCTACTTTGGAGTATGAGGCCAGTATACTTTCATCTAAAAAACTTAGAGAAACAACCATAGGCCCAATGAATATGTAAATATACATGATAAAAATTAAAAAAAAAAAAAAACTCTGACAAGTCTTCCAACCGCCCCCCACGCCCCCAGCCAAAAAAATAATAATGAACTTGAGTATAAAAAGAGGAAAATCTCACACAGCCATACAATCCAGTGAGACACACATGGTCCTCTGCTGGTTCCTCACACATCAAAACTCAGTATTTCCTGCTCCTTGCAGCCTTCAGGGATCATAAAAAAGTAACAGCCTCCACCACACACTTCATAGTCTCTTTGGAGACACTCACAAGAAGTTGTCATTGCCTTTGGTAATTACCAACTGAGAAAAAGTTTTCTAGAAAAGTTATCGGCCAGCCAAGTCTGCACTGTCATTGCTGCTGCAGGTGAGATAATAATTGCAGTTCTAAGGGGAGGGGATTGGAGGTCACAGAATCACAAACCTTTATCTCAGGATCTGGCTGCCTCAGTCCCATGCAATGCCAGCTGCTGTGGCCTGCACACTGAGCCAGACATCCCGGTGGCAGGAGAGGGTCAGGTGAATGTCTGCGTATTTCAGCCATTTGAAAGACAGAGTTTGCAAAGATAGAAAGTCTGAGTAAGTGCTTATCTCTGGCAATGGAATTCCTACGTGGTAGAAACAGACCAGTGGCAAAGCCAGAGCAGAGGGAGGAGTAATTTCTTAGTTACAAGCTGAGACGATAAAGGGAGTTGAGGGTCCTGGACCTTACGCCAATCTCTGATGATTCCTAAGGACATTTAATGAAATCCTCACTGAGGGCGATGTTTTGTGCATAATCCCAGTCATAATTATATAAGATTTAGGTGTTTTAAGGATTGGGGCAATAAATATATCTGTTATTTATACAACCTTACATACATTATAGATTAAATTCACTGTATTATTAGCCATATAATTATAATGCCTTCATGCTTATAGAACAATAAAGAGGACAATGAAACCATGAGAATTACCTCAGCAGGTGCAAAAACCATGTATCTGAAATCATTTTCAGGATAAAAATTTGTTTTTTAATAGTGTAACACTGTACACATCATGCACATAACAAAGACAGTAATTGTGCTCCACTTATTACATCCGAGCTCTAGTGATTGTGGTGACATTAGGGAGACAGAATAAAAAAAAATTATAAATATAACTTTAGCAATTCTGCACAACAATGCATCAGAAATTATACATCACGATCAAATGGGGCATCATTGACATCTGCTACCTGCATAATTATAATGTCCTTCTGGCTGGTCTCCTCACTTCCACCCCACCTCAATGTAGTCTATTCTGTACCTGGCGGTGTTTCTCTTAAGGCAGGCCTGTGATTATGCCACTCTGCTTAAAACCCTCTATTATTTTCACATCTCATTTGTAGTAAGAACCACAGTCCTTTGAAGGCCCACAAGGTCCTGCATCGTCTACTCCCTACCCCAATTACATTCCCACCCTCATCCCCTACCTCCACCAGCCCTACTTGTTGGGCACTCCGTTTCAGCCTCTTTGGTTGACCTGCTCAAACACCCAAAGCCTGTTTCAGCCTTCAGAGTTTGGCTGCCTGCTCCTTATGCCTGAAATGCTCTTCCTTCCATTATCCCATTGGCTTATCCCTCTATTTCTATAAGTTTCTTCTTAAATCACAGTATCAGAAATTTCTTCTCTAACAGATACTACAGAGCAGTGTACACCCCACATGCCTTGGCATTGTCCATACTGATTTTTCCCCCGTGGCACCATTCAGCATCTACCTGAATGAGAGCAGTTATTCTGTTTTGTCCACTGACATATGTCAGTATCAATAGAGAAAATAAGCAAAAGATACAAGTGGGAAATACAAGAAAGTCCAAATGGATGAGAAAAGGAGATTAAAAGTGCAGACCCTGGAACCAAACAGCTTGGTTGGAATCTCACCACTACCATTCATTATCTGTGTGATACAGAACAGATTACTTCTCCAGGCCTCAGTTTCCAATCATACGTAATTGAGATAATAGTCCCTAACTCATAGGCAGGTTATTATGGACTGTAGTGAGGGATAAGTGAATTAATATAAGTTAAGGTCTTTCAATGATACCTGGAATAAAGTAATTGCTATACAAATATTTGTTAAATAAACAAACATAAAAATGTGCTTGAAATCACAAGGAGTTAGAGAAATTCTAATTTACATAGAAACAAACAAAGAAAAAACCTCTATGTCAGCAGAAATTAGAAAGCCGGATAATAGGAAATGTCAATCAGATGTAAAAAAAAAAATTAAAAAAACTAGAATGTAGATTGTACAAACACTTTGGAAATAGCTGTGACAACACTTAGACATTTGAATATACCTGTACCCCATTATCTAGTAATCTTACTAACTGCTAGGTTTAGACACTCCCAAATTATTCATAAATATAATGATGTTTGTTATAGCATTGCTTGCAGTAACAGGAAGTTGGAAGCAATCAAGATATGTATAATAGGTAAAACAATATATAAAATGCAGTTATGTATATTATGGAATACTAAGTATGAATCAGAATTATAGAAAACAACACTGGGAAAAACATTTTAAGGATACAGGAAGATCCATGAATATATCTTAACATTAAACACATTCAAATGGATGGCTATGGAGTGAGGAGGAATGGCATTTGGGATGGGATAAAAATATAATTTAAGAAAATTATATTTTCTTCTTCACTAATGAAGAACAAACTAGTCCTTGATAAGCTAATGGGAGAAACATTTTGAAGTAAGGATGACTCGGTGGCCCTCTTTAAATTGTGCCCTGTTGATTTTTACTACAGCCTCATGTGTGAAGTTAGTCTTGAGCACTGTAGATGTCTATAGAGTAATAAAAATAATTTATAGAGATGAATATGATTCTTCAGGCAAGAGTAGCAAAAAGAGAAGAAACTCACAAATGTGACATTCTGAGATTTTATATTTATCCTCTTATTCATTGCTTCTGTCTAGTAACTTCTAATTTGAACCCTAATGCTTAAGGCTCAGAATTAACGAGCACTTAGAGAAAAAAAATCCAAAAAAA
>RJWJ010033687.1:0-17732 GCA_004363605.1 Indri indri | reverse complement strand
AAACTACTTCAAGTGTTTGTTAGCATATACTCATTAAAAATGCCTTGTAAATGCTTTTGAAGGCAGAAATATTTTCTATCTTTATTATTAATAGCATGTCAACTGAAATGAACCAAGCTTCAGAGAAAGACTTTGTTTATTTAACTACTCTCTGACTACTATTTAATTTTTACAAGTACCTCTCTGGGCCTCAGAAATATAACAAATATGTGCCTTTATACAGACACATATGTTATGATATACCCAGACGTGTATTAATTTGTGCTTTCAACTGTTTGGACTTCAAATTGTCTTGTTATCCTTTAGACAAGAGTTCAGTTATATCAAAGTAAAACAAACTTCATTTGCTCAAAATTGGCATATCATGAATAATAAGGATTATTGAATGATTAATACAAAAAACAGTTTAACTTAAGTATGATGACAGCAACCTATTACAGCTGAAAATTTAAAGGCACCAAGCTATTCCTTAACACGTGTGTACTTTTGTATGCAGTCATAATTTTTTTCTTTAGCTCAGCAATATTTTCTTCTATTATATCTCTATTTATTTTTTCTGAAAAAAATCGGGATAATGATTTAGGTATTGATAGATACTGCTTCTTTCTTCTCTGATTTCCATATCTATCCCTTTTTTCAGTTATAATTTTATGTAAAACTTTTTTTATTTAGTGGAACTTGCTTTTTATTCCATGCATCCAGAAATTTCTCATTCTTACTTACTCAAGCAATGGCTTGAGAAAAGTCCAATGCTTATTGCATTTCTACCACAGTTGCTCTTATTTATGCTGCTGCATAAAATGTTTTTCATAGATATATTTAATCTTTCATAAATCAGATAACTGCTAGCATAGTTTTCTCTTTCCCTTCAAATTTTTGTTCTTTAGTTTTTATATTCTTCATGTACATAGATAAATATAGAAAAAGGAGGTGGAGAGAGATACAACTTTCTTTGTGACTTATTATGTGACTCCAGAGGGAGAGCAGGGCACGACTTCCATGTTCTCTCATTGTTCATACTCACATCTATGACTTAGGAGACTGACAGTGTAGAAGGCACATAATAATTTCTTTTTGTTTTTTTTTATGTTTTCATTTCATTAAAACTTAAGAATATAGTACCTTAAAATGTATGTGGATTTTTCTCAATCTGCCTCATAGTTACATCAGCCTATCAGAGATGTAGACATGCATTTGTCAGTCAGTATATTTTCATTCTTGCGAATTTCAAATTTGCCTGCATCTACTTTGAAATGTACAATGAAGCAGGATACTGTTAAGCTGAAGACCCCAGACAAAAATTATTTTCAAATAAAAGGCTCACATACAAATTATTACTTTATACCAACAATTTATAATTTTACCTAAAATATCAATTGCAATTTTGATAATGGTAGGATATATAATTAAATTATCTTTGCTAAAACTTGGCAAAAATTAAAATTCAATTTTCATTCTAGAACTCACTGTGACTTTGGTGAAGTAATTTAATCACACTGAGTGCCACTCAAACTTGTGTAAAATTAAAAGCCATCTCCTAGGGTTGTCATGAGAATCATGGTTTTCCACTTAATTATTATTCAGTTAACTGGATCGTAAATCATTATCATAAATGTTATGAATTGTATACCATTTTACATATTTTATTAATTACATTTGAAACGAAGTTTTAGACTGTTTTAGATACAGCATTTTTTTCCTCAATAATCTATAACTTGCAATTGAGAAGTGACATAACAATATTTTATCTAGCTAGAAAAGTAGGTTATTTTATGCTTGTTAACAAAAGCTTATATATGGTTCCATTTCTTAAAGCTTAGCATACAAATTGTGTTTAAATTGTGTTTTCATATTTCATATTTCAGAGTTACTTCAGTATACTTTTTTATCCTTTTTGCATCATACAAATATTCATTTGAACAATTTAAAGTTTTCAAATTTGGCTATGATATAAATGTCATTTGATATAAATTAATTCACCCAAAATATTAAATGAATGCCTATATATTTAATACAACCAATGAATATTTATAGAAAATTTATTAATTAAATTAAATATAAGAATTATATTAGCTATAATTGCTATCTAACACTCCCCATTTGAAAACAATTTAGTCTTCTAATATAGACATGTTCTAGGTCAGATAAGGACTTACTTAAACATTACTTTGCAAATTTACTTCATAGAGATGGAAAACTATGTTTCCCAACAGGCAATTTGTTATATATTTTGTGTCTTATTGTTTAAAGCTGATTCTCATCTTTGATATCATGAACACAGCCTTTGAAACATAAACTGAACAAAAGACTTGTTTTTCCTTTCAATATTAATATACAACAGTATGGCACCATCAGAGTCCATTGACATGGTAAATTGCATATTTCAGAAAGACCACTAGATGCCTCCACACTACAGTTTTTAAAAAGAATCTACTTCAGCATTACTGTTGGATGAATAAACAGAGAGTAACTGATAGTGAACAAAGAAATAAATGCAAACAAAATAAAATTAGCTGTTTTCAGAAAAAAGTGCAAGAAATTTTACAATAGAATGTATTCATGTGGATTTTTTTCTCCAAGCAAAGATATCTGTTATAGAAAGTACCCAAGGCCTCTGTCACCATTAATATTGTCCCTTAAGAGCAATAACTGAAGAATCTAGACTTCAGGAGAAGGACTCCATAGAACTATGGTTGTTTGTTGTAACAATCAAGGACTCCATGTGTAACCAGGGAGGTACAGTTGAAGCCCAAATATAGAAGGGCAGCCTGATTTCAGGCAGGCATTGATATCCAAGAGGGCAGGCATTGACCTCCAAGCTCTTGCAGGGCTTGATGCAGGGGATACCTGGTACAGTGCAGGTGCTGCCAATTTGCAAGTGACTATGAGAGACACACACACACTGGCAGAAGACAAGACATGAAAGAGGAGAAAAAGGCCCAAATACAGGAAACAGATCCTCAAAGAAACAGTAATGAAATGCAGCCATAGCAAGCTGCCCGGCATAGGAGAAAAATCTCCATCCACCCTCACATTCACAGTTCCATTCATCCAGATGGCAGATACCCTTATGAACTGTAACCCTCTAGACCAGTACAGGATGGGCTGACTAGAAGAGTCCTCTGCATGGAGATAACCCAGCTACCTATCCTCAGATAGTTTCACCAATACATAAGAGCAATTGCTCTTAGAAATGTCTGCATGACTTAAAACATGAGATAGGGTTTATAGGGTAGTCTTACAGACCAGTAGAAGCCTCCCTCACTCCATCTTTTGGGGACTGCTAATAAAGTTAAGCTACATGGATAATCTTTTCTGTTACATTTTTCTGACTCTGCTGTGAGTCAGAGCTGGCAACTGATGGCTGCTTGCTCATTGCAAAAATAGGGAAAATAAAATGGAATGGCTTTACAATTGTAAGTGGTGGCTGACAATCACATTTTAAAAAACAAAAGTGTACTAGAAATAGTGACTATTGTTTGGGTCATATTAACATAATGTAAACTTCTCATATAATGTATAATTTGTTTTAGGGCCTGTGGTTTTTGGGAAGTTTTATTATTATTTTATTTATTACACATGATGAAACTCAAGTTTTTATAAACTTATGAAAGGCATGTGGTAACTTATGTTTTAAATTGAAAATACTTTTTATATTATTAATAGATAGTGGAGAGTTGACAGTCCTAATAAAGTCCATACAACATGGTTTTCAAAATCTGAAGGCCTAATTCTCTATTGTATACATAAAAAAAATTAATTTTATAATTGGATTAAAAAAGCCTAACTTTATTTTTATAATAAACTCATGCATATTTATAAAATTTACCAATATGTTTTCCAAAAGCTAGAAAAAAAGCATTTATTTAAAGTAACCACTAAACATTTAAGCCTCATAATAATAAAATCATAGTTTCATTATAATAAAATTTTATAAGGCATGCCAATTTATTAATTTTTTCCACACTAACTTGGAAAGGTATGGGCAATAGAATGCAGGCATTAAGAAGTCATTTGTGGAGATAATAGTTTCTCCTGTGAATGAGATGAAAATATTCTCCTAGACTCTTCCTTATGGATTGTTCTGGATCTGCCAGTTGTTTTATGTGCTGCTCATTTATTTCTTTACCAAGATGCTACTCTTTGTGTGTCTAAAAATAATAAGAGCCACTTGATTATACTCTCTGCAGATGATCAAAGTTATTGGTAAAGTTTTACTGGATTACCGATAAAGGTGATAAGTTTCTGTTAAAGGCCATAATCGATATGCATCACATCAAACACATAGCAAAGATAAATATAAAAAGGGAGAATTAAAAACATGACAATTCATAAAAAGTAAAAGAAACAACTTCTAAGGAATAACTACTGAATTATCCAATTGTAGTGAATTCTTTAACATATCACTATCATAAAATTTGATCTTAAACACACGATTTTTTTAAAAAATTGGGAAATAATAACTTTTCTCTCATAAACATCAACTAGAATGCAAATTAAGAAAAAGTTTTTTTAACAGAATGATACTAAAAATGTCTTGCATCTAAACTTGTGGAGAAAATAGATTAGCTTTTAGACTGAATATATAACCTTATATTGATTTATCACAAAACAAAAAAATAAAATAAAAGAAATTAAGCCTTTGATTTAAGAACATAGAGAATAACAGAATGATTCCAAAATATTACTAAGTAAAATATATCTAAGAGAAGTACAGAAATTATTGAAATCATAAAGAAGCCCACAAACAGAAGATGAAAATCAAAAGTATATTTTTAAAAAGACTGCCTTTTTTTTTTTTTTATAGAGTGTCATTTGTTCTTTTGGGTAGATGCCCAGTAATGGGATTGCTGGATCAAATGGTAATTCTACTTGTATCTCTTGAAAAACAAGCACCACATGTACTCACCATCAAATTAGTATTAACTGATCAACACATAAGTACACATATAAGAATAACAGCTATTGGATGTCGGGCGGCGGGGCGGGGGGAGGAGGCAACGGGTATATGCATCCACAAAGAGTGCGATGCGCACCCTCCGAGGGATGGACGCACTTGAAACTCGGACTTGGCCGGGGTGAGGGTTGGGGGGCGGGGGAGGGCAAGGGCAACATACGTAACCTAAACATCTGTACCCCCATAATATCCTGAAATTAAAAAAAAAAAGGAAAAAAAAGACTGATTAGTTGAAAAGTGTTTGGTAAGACTTATCAATAAAGGAAAGAGAGAGGGAAAGAGAGAAAGGCTCTTACCCTAGCTTCCACAATCCACATTGTGCATCCCAGCGCAATGGAAGGAAATGTCACTTCTCCCCCTAAACAATCTCTTCTTGCTCCCTATGTTAACCCTCTCCCAAGAAATCTTCACAAGCATATAAAATAACTGTCAAACCTACAATACATTGAAATATTACTTATTTTTAGCACTTGAATAAAAGTTTAAGAAAATATTAGTGGTCCCACACTGAAATTGTTTTTAGAATCCAGGTATAAATGTCTGTGCTGGGATGTTGGAACAATTTTTGACTGCTTGAGACAGAATACAGGTACAAGAGCGTTGAATCTGATTTGAACACCTTAGTTATAAGGTCCAAGAAAGGGCAGGGCCCTGAAAAATGGGATAGGTACATGTGCTGAAGTACAGCATTTGGTGGTTGTACCTCACTGTGGGTACATGTCCAGTGGGGAATTATTGTTGAAGAAAGGGTTGTTTTAATTCATACTATTGATCCACAAACAGATTTTTAAAAAGATGATTAATAGTAGTTCTGTCGGTTGCATATTTGGCAGTAGTCACTGCATGTGTCTGCATATGTTACAAGCCATTTAGTTTGACAGAGCCCAGTGACTATGTGACTCTCCCACACTTGGTACCACGTTTCATTTTTTTTTTCCTGCAATACCTATCCCTATTTATTTTATTAAGATTATAACATTTTAATTTTATATCATTTTGTATTATCAATTCATTCCTAAATAGTAAAAGCTTGCAAGCTTTTTCTTTCTTTTCTTTTTTAATTTTTTTTCAAAATATGGAGAAAAATTAAGAAGAGATCAGTGTGGATTACATTTTGACAGGACAAGGAGGATGAACTGACACTTAAGTATTGACACTTACGTACGGAAAATACTTGTTTCAAGTAAACATCCGTTAAATTTAAATATTTATTTCACATTTTAAAAACTTTGCAGTTTATCTATAGTATAACTTTAGCTTGATTTGTATGACATGGTAAAAATTATGTATTTTAATAACTAGATAACTACAGGTGGAATTCTCTCTCTTTGCTCATTATCTGCATCATTTCTAGTTAATGTGAGGTATGATGTTAAGGGCAAGAGAACATAAACTTAGTAAAAAATGATCTGATGGAGCTTTTGTCTTAAGTCAATGTTATATGAAAAAAATACAAAATATACTGGGAATTTATACAGAAATTGTAAGTTGTGATGCAAAAAAATTATCCAGTGATAAATTAGCATTGTATAAGAACATAAATGTGTCAAATAACTTAAAATAATCAGAATTATGGTGCTTTGAGAATTCGTATGGTTTTGAAAATAACAAATTTTTTTATTTGAAACTATTCTATCATTTTGTCTTCCTCTGGTACTGTATTAACTATTACAATTATCACATAAAATGAAATATGCTTTTATCCAGCCGAAATGGGCCAATACTATCCTCTTTTTTATGAAAAAACATTACTTCTCTTTTAAATTGATTTTACTCCACAAATATACTCAAAATATTAGTAAGGAGTAACTTGCTTTTCAGAAAAATAGAGTTTGCATATCTCCTTGGGCATATCTTGTATATCCACCTATCTCTTCCTTCAAATAAAATTTGTCAGCAGATGATTCATGATCAATGAAATTTGTTAGAAAGTATGAACTTTCTTTATAAACCTGGAAAATGACTTTCAACCTAATTGTTTATATCTTTAATATGTAGCCTACAATTAAATGTCTTAGCTGAAGTAATTTTAAGGAAAAGATAACTTCTTTTTAAAGAGCAAGTTTGGATTGAGCATGTCTTTAATTTCCAATAGTTTTGTCATTGTAATCTTTCTCTATTGAATTCTTATCCCCCTGTATTCAACAGTGTTCTCAGAAAATGATGCTGAACTCAACATACAATAACTACAACTAGTTGCTGACAGAGTTGCTGTTCTGTTGATCTGATTGAGGAGAAAACTTGAAAAATCTCAACCTCGTACTTTCAAGTTCTGTAGACAAATATTTCTCTTTAGAGTAATAGCTAAGGCAATAAGATATAATAAATAACAGAACAATTATAGATGCCTTACATTTTTCTGTCTCCCTAGGCTGACATATCTTCTTCCCTTGTAAGCTACAGTTGAAATATTTCTTTTTCTTTCATATGTACATTCTTGGAGCTGAATCCTGAGAAAATCTCTATTTGAACACTTGTCTAAGCTACTGTATTCAGTCTCTTCTTTTTTATGCAGGAGTCTTCTGTTTTTGTAACATGGTAAAATCAACATACTGAGTACAAATAGTAGCATAGAGATAATATCTACATACCTACATATTTCTTAATTAGAGCTGAGATTGTCTTAAGTTTTTTTTCACTTTGAAAAGAGAAAAAATTAAGCTATTATATTTTTCACTATTAAAAATTGAATCTATAAATCTTAATCACACTTGAAATTTAAACTCTTAAAAATTCATAATTAGTTGGTTACAGGAAAAAAATATAATCGAACCCATATAAAACAAAGACCAATTTAATTTGAGTACAATTTTATCCTATCTATGCTGGATTATCTATTACCAACTTGGTATCATCCTTGCCACCTTTCTGCATATTCCTCTGTACTTCAGAAGATACACTGGAGACTTCATGATTCAGAATCCCCTTCTCTCTGTTTCAGGTGACAATGTCCCAACACAAGGAACACACGTGATACTTGGAAGGTGTAGAAAAAAGAGGAGCCGTTGTTCTGTGGAGGGAGTTACCGCCAGACACACGCAGGCACAGATTGGCAGAGGCTTCTTGATGAGCAAGTGGAAAACATCCACATTGATGTCCAGAATGAGAGAGATAATGGGAATTGTGTGGGAGACTCCAGAAAACCAAAGAAGTTTTCTGGTGACCTTCTTAAAACTACACATTTTAAGTGCCATATTTGAGTATGAAGTTGCAATTTCTTTAGCGATAGAGTTTTGTTTGGAGTCCAGAGCAACAGAGGCCTCTGCAGCTGTCCCTGACCTCCACGCAGCTTATGCACCAGTTGGGCCAAAAGCCCCATCAGAGAAAATACTGATTGAAAGAATGAAGGGTCTGTGGCACATAGGGGTTCCATGTGAAGGCCTTGGCAGACCTTCATAGATGATTCCTTTATGTTAACTTGCTGGGTCAGGGGTCCCAAGACCACCCACGTGGTCAATGCTTCCCTACAAAAACTCACAACACTCAGCATATAGTTGTACTCACAGATAAAATCTGTAACAGTGACAGCAAGAACACACTGTGGGATCAGTAAGGGAAAAAAGACACATCAGGTGGGGTCTAGAAAAATTCATGTGAGGCTTCCTGTTACTGTCCCTCCTATTGGCAGGGATCACAGAGAGCATGCTCCTTTTTCAAGTGATCCTGATCCCTGATCAAGGGTTCAGTCTCTACCCAGGATCAATATCAAGCCAGATGCTATTTCTAAATAGAAGAGTAGATATTTTCAGATCTTTTTATGTATTTACAGATATTTGCATGTGTATGTGCAGGAAAAATTACGCCATGCCTAATATTTAGCAGAGTTTGAGTGCAGGGCTGTGCCAGCCTATATAAACTGTTTCTACCAGCACTGTCGATACTGGCCGGGCTTGGTGGCTCCTGCCTGTAATCCTAGCACTCTGGGAGGCCGAGGCAGGAGGATCGCTTGAGCTCAGGAATTCAAGACCAGCCTAAGAAGGGTGAGACTCCGTCTCTACTAAACATAGAAAAAATTAGCTGGGCATGGTGCCTGCCTGTAGTCCCAGCTACTTGGGAGGCTGAGGCAGAAGGATTGTTTGAGCCCAGGAGTTTGAGGTTGCTGTGAGCTAGGCCAACACCACTGCACTCTAGCCGGGGCAACAGAGTGAGACTCTGTCTCAAAAAAAAAAAAAAAAAAAAAAAAAATTCCTTTGGAGACTAAAATTTCAGTGGGTCAAGTATGTCTATATATATAGCCCTCCACAAAACCCTGGGCAGTAAATATCAACAGGGCTTCCTTGGGCAGAAACACTGCGCATATGTATTGATTCATTACGACATTGATACTGCCAAGATACTATGCTACCTGAACTGACCATCCTGAAAGTGATGTGGACATGTGTAATAGTAACACAAGGTAGGCCAGACTTAAGCCAATTCTGAAGAACAGAAGCAAGTGCAAGCACTTTGGAGTGTTATGGTAACTATTCTTCTTATATTAAATCCTATACCTCAACTCACATCTATAGATAGCATCATAAGGAGATCACTATGACAAGTGGACTCTTGAAGAAGGTATTTTTATGGTTTGCAGATGATTCTAGATATGAAAATGGAACACATGAAATTCGATAGCTGAACAATTATAACTTTACCCAGTTGTGACTCTGAAAGACAGTGACAGAAAGAAATTCTGTCAGTGAACAAAACCTGAAACAATGAATGCAGGGCTTTCCACTTCACCTGGAAGAGTGTATGGAAGAAGTGTATATTAATGCTGTTTTTTTTTTAACAGCTTTATTGAGGTGTGATTAGCACACATACACATGTGTGTACGTATCTTTTAGATTGATTTTATATCTTTCAGCATTGCTAAAACCTACTTATTAGCTTCCACAGTACTTTTGTACATACCAACACTTTTTCTACAATGACAACATGTTAATTTCAAATTAAAGATAGTTTTTACTTCTTCCTGTCCAATCTGTATGCTTTTTATTGCTTTTATTTGCCTGATTGCTGAGGCTGGATTCTACTTTACATCACTGAATAGAACTGTTGAGTGCAGGACATCCTTGCCTTTATTTAGATGTTAAGGTTAAAGTATTCAATATTTTACCATTAAGTAGAATGTTTTTTGTAGAGATTTTTTGTAAATGGTCTCCATCAGATTTAAGAAGTTTCCTTTGCTAAGAGCTTTTTTTGCTTTGTTTCTCCCCTTAATTTGAAATGGTGTTGGTTTTTTTTCTGCACCTGTTGAGATGATCTTATGTTTTTCTTTTAAAAATTGTAAATATTGTGAATTAAATAGAAAAACTTTACATTTGTGGGATATGCCCCACTTGGTCATAATGTATGATTCTGTTAACATATTGTTGAATTCTGTTCACTTAATAGTTTTGGTTTGCTTGCTTGTTTTTTTTTGTTGTTGTTGTTTAGAATTTTTACATCAATGTTAAAGAGTGATACTGGCCTCCAGTTTTTGTGGGTTTTTTTGTTTGTTTGTTTATGATGCCTTTTTTCTGACTTTTGTGGTCTCATACTATGATTTCTTTGCTTCCAGTTTTGAAAAGTCACATCTTACGGCTCCTTGGCTGGGCCACAAAATTTTCTGAAATTTCCTAATTATTCCTGTTTTAAACATTTCACAGGTAGTCTCATTTTCTGAGCCTCCGGATTAATGTTACATTTCCATTTTTCTATCATATTTTAAAAATAGTTTCACTGTTCCTGTTTTGATTTTGGTTTCTTCATGCCCTAGAGGAAAAATACCCTATCTAAAGCTTCTACTTACTAAATAACAGAGTTCGTTGCTCATGATTTGTCCTTTTAATGTATTACTTAAAATGATAGATACTTTTTCTGAGACTTAAAGTTTAGAATGTTTTATAATTGGAATTCCTAATCAAATTTCCAGATTCTGTATGCTATTCCAATCTTGCTAATATGCTCAGTTTATGGCGTATACAGAGGAGAAAAACCATGTATCTGGCAGGTGTATGTATCTATCGGGGGCTGTTTTATTTTATTTTTCTCTTTCCCCCTTTTGACATTAATCACACTTTATTTGCAAGAGGCAGTGGATATACAACCACCAGCTGTAGACACAGTTGGGAATTATTTTCATACAATGGTGATGTCTAAGTACACTGCTCGGCAGTCTCTTCCAGGGGTCACAGAAAAAAAAAAAAACACTTTCATACCAAATTAAAGTGCTTGAATCACAGGGCTTAATGCCTCAAATGAAAACAGGTAGTGAGAAGCAAGGAGAAAGGAAAAGATAGGAGAGAGTGCAAGGCAGATGTGAGGAACACACTCCCTGAATACTACAGTACTCAATATCCACCTCTGTCTCTCTCTCCCTTTCCCTCTCCCTCTTTCTTTGTTTCTCTGCCTCTCCATCAGCTTTCCTCTCTCATGGTGAGGCTATGAGGACCAGAGTTAAGGCTGAAGAGATAAAAGGTGCTTGCAGCAAACCCATGCTCTGTCAGCATGGGCAAGTACTCTTGACCTTACCTGTATAACTAGCTCATAACCTGCTGAGTAGCCATGGAGTTTGTTTTATATGTGATTATCAGGCATGGGACATACACAGCCTCCAAAATAGGTGTCACCAACAGTTAGTCAATTTAAGACACATGAATACTGGGTGGCTCATGTGCCCCATGAATATGAGTTTCCACTTACTCCTCTTGTTATTGCTGTCTATGTCTAGATGCTTCGTATATTTTATCTGGGTTTAATTTGCATTCTAAGCTACTTGCATCTCTGCTTTGTTTCATTTATTTATTTATTTTTCTTATTTTATATGCCATACTTGAATTTCCTCTAATATTGCATATGTGTTTAGTGAGAGAGGGGAAATACAGTGACCACTAGTTACCATCTTCCAATTTCTTTGAGAGTTGCAATGTTTGAATGAATGGTAAAGTGGAAGAAATTCTAGGTAAGAGGTAGGGATTTTCATCACCTGGTTGCCTCAAAAATCAGAAACCACAGCCATAGAGAAGCTACCCACTTGTCTGACAGACTCAGAGCCCTGATTAGGAACTGGAGTGAGGGAATAGGTTTGTCTATTTCAACATTAACTCCTTTGCTGGATAACTATTGTGATGCTCAAGTTAGCTACATCAATATAGTACATGCTCATTTTTTCTAAGTTTCTAGCAATTTGACTTTTTGGTGTTTGCAAGTGTTCATTTGTTTTCTCTGTCTTATATGTTTTGCCAGAGACTATTTTTAGGTGCTGTTTGGCGGTATTTGAAATCGAGCTAGTCAACTGACACTAGTACATGAAAGTGAGTGATGACTATTAATTTATCTCCTTTTAATAGATAGGGCATTATAATTAGAGATTCCAATATGACAATGATTGTAATAATGGAAGGTATTTCTTTGTAAAGTAAGTTTTTTCTAAAATATTTAAAATGCAAATTTATGTGTATTAATAGTTTTTGGTTCTTGCTAAAGCAATTTTTTTAATTCAGATCATGTGGAAGAAACCAAGTTTCATATGGTTTTATTAATATATATTAATATAATTAATCCCGTGATTAATTCATGATCATGGGATTACAGATTTGGAAGAAATGTAAGAGATAAGAGTAAGAATTTATGGACCTTATTTCTCCTATTTCTTGCAAGATAAGCATACAAAGAAACAAGAGTTTGCCTAGAGTTTGAACCTCTGCGTAGTGAACTTGAAGCCTACATTTTCAAAATACCAGCAAACATTAGAGAAACTACAGACAGTCCCAGGGTTTATGGAATGGAGGTATTATGTGCAGGGATTTAAACTAGACTTAAGTGTGTGTAGCAGTTAAAAAAGTAGTGAAAAAAGTTAAAAGGAGTTATTTTCACTTTGTGCTATGGCTTGATTTGTTGTCTTTTTTTTTAATACTGATATTCTCTCACTCTGTTCAGCTTAATACATCACCTTTAAAATGTTGTGCTTTCCTAATAGATGAAACCTAGATATAAGAATCACCCCCTCCAATAGCAGTATCTCTGCTAATTATTTAATAACAACAACATATTGGGTTAAGTCTAAAATACAAAGGCAAGTCTAAAACAGCAAACACAGACACATTTTCAAGAGACGCGAAGCTCATTTCATCAAAAGATTCAATACATTCCCTAGAGCCAACAACAACAGGGGTTTGCTATTGCAGTTCACCTTCTTTCTCGGGAGCTAAATTATTTTTGCTGTTTAAGAAACATGCACAATGTCGTTTAAGACACACACTCAGCAAGTTGATAATGACAGTATTTTCTTCCACTTTAAACTTTAAAATCTTGAAACAAACCAAATTCATGGAGCATTTATCTGTATGTGTTGCCAAATGACTGTGACAATACTGATTTCTTACATCAATAAACACCACACTATCTTTTCAAGGGTCAAAAGTTTTGTAAGCATCATACCTTAGTAAAAATTTTGACATATCAGAAAACTAAACATGAGAATTCTCAGAATCAGTACTTCACTTGTTTTATTTGTGAAAATATAAAGTTGCATAGTTGAGGTTTCAGCGAGAAGAGTTCTTTATCTACTATAAGCAAAGTTTTTCTGGAGAGTTGATGGAATTTATATTAATCAAGATTATATTAATAGAGACAAATGCACTGGAGGTTATATTCATGAATAAATATGTTTCTAAGAGCCCTTTTAGTGTTTAGTGTTAGCTCTTAATTCTAAGGTAAACTAATCATATTATTTGAAATGTATTATTAAAGAGTTTGTTTAAATATCCACAACAATAGGCCAATCAATTTTTTTTTTTTTTTTTTTTTTTTTTGAGACAGAGTCTCACTCTGTTGCCCTGGCTAGAATGCAGTGATGTCATCATAGCTCACTGCAACCACAAATTCTTGGGCCCAACAGATCCTCTTGCCTCAGTCTCCCAAGTATCTGGAACTACAGGCGTGTACCACCACACCCGGCTAATTTTTCTATTTTTAGTAGAGACAGAGTCTTGTTCTTCCTAAGCCTGATCTCAAACTCCTGAGCTCAAGCAATCCTCCTGTCTTGGCCTTGCAGAGTGCTAGGATTATAGGCGTGAGCCACCACACCGAACCAAGAGAGCTTTTTATATTTACACATGGATAGGAAATTATTTCTTGTGAAATATCAAGTAGTTAGAGGTTTTTTCCTGTATTTTTTAAAAAAATAATGTGTTGGAATAATTGATTTTTTTATTCTAAAGGAATTCCTTTGAATAAAATTCAACTATGATAATAAAGATTACCTTATTTAAATCAAACTATCTTATGGATGAGGAAACTAATGTCAAGAAAGTGAAGTTGATTAAAATCATGGCTTTTTATTGGCAAAAGAAAGAGTAGAATCTTGGATATCAACAGCGCATCTTACCCTTCCACCATGCTACTAAATGTTACATGAAATGAGTAGATTTTAATATGACTACTTAATTATTTAAAAAGCCTTAAAAGTCCTTCCTCAACAATCTTATTAAGTAACACATTCAAAATAGAAGTTAAAACATGTCAAAATGCTTTTAAAATTAGGGCACTTGCCATAAGTCATAAATTATCCTACTTTTAGTAAGATAGGATGCTTGACTAAACCAAAAATTCTGGGCAGGGCACTTGCTTGGATCTCCTCATATGAAAACTATCACTGATTTTACCAAACCTTTTCGTATGACTTCAATATATCACCTTCATTTTTAAATAATCTTAATTCACCATACTTTCTCCTAAGTACTTAGAATAAAGTTTTCAAAATTGAATACTTTCAAAGGGTACTTAGATGGAAAGTCTGTCACCTTTCACTTTGTGGATTATAAATTACACGTATACATCTTAGCAGTGACATCAGATTAATGATATATTACAGAAGCAAGTAATCAGCACGGTGTTTCCTTAATAATGTATTTCCTCAAGTGATCATCATCATAGCATTACAGAGATATTACATCCACAGCGGTTACCACAAGCCCATCATCCATGCAATTGCACATCACTCCAGTGACAGGGCATAATAATAAATCATTTATTGCCACTTTAAAGAGAGTATTAACTTAAGGATGACATGAAGTAACTGAATGAATGGATTGTTTTTTCTTCTATTACTCATTGTCATTGGAGGTGGAACTCTTGGATGTCTGGATGCAACTGAAGTTAGTGAGATTTCTGTCCCTATACGAGAAGCCTTAGCACTTTAGAAATAGTCTTTGCTTTGAGTTACATTTGTAATTTTGAGGAATGTAGTTCTTATTGGAAATCGTGTGGGCATGTATTTCTCATTAAAGGAAAATAACTGTTTAACATACTCTTAAGAAATACAACAATAGTGTAACGTTTCAAAAAGTGTAAGAGGAAAATACTGAAACAAATATAATTTTTAAAAAATTTCTTAACTGTGGCTTTTTTGCATTTAATAGAAAAATATGTTTTTCTGCCAATGACTAATAACTATATAGCTGAATAGTGCCGCCTTTTTGTGTCATCTTGTTTTCTCATTTAAGTCAAGGCCGTGTTTCAGATTTGTTTCTAAAGCACTGTGTATGTGTGTGTGTGTGAGTGTGTGTGTGTTTGAACAGAGCCCCTATCAGAGCAACATGAATTCTGCTAAAATTGAAGCAAGAAGCAATTGAAGCAATGTATGGTGAAGCTTGACAGTGAATGGTGAAATCATTGAAGCTTTTGAAAAGTTTATGGGAATAATGCCCAGAGAAATCAGCAGTTTACAAATGGATAAATTGTTTTAAGAAGGGATGACACAATGTTGAAGATGAAGTCTGCAGTGGAAAATCATACACATCAATTTTCAAGGAAAAAATTAAACTTTTTTGAGCCCTAATTGAAGAGCACCAAAAATTAACAGCAGAAATAATAGCCAAGACCAGAGACATCTCAATTGGTTCAGCTTGCACACTTCTGTCTGAAAAATTAAAGTTGAGCAATTTTCCACTTGATGGGTATCAAAACAGTTGTGCCCAGATTAGCTTCAGACAAGAGCAGAGCTTTGAATGGAAATTAAAAAAAAAAAAAAAAAAAAAAAAGCAGGATCGAGATTTTGAAGGATTTCTTATAACAGGAGATGAAACATGGCCTTACCAGCATGATCCTGAAGACAAAGCACAAGCAAAGCAATGGCTGCCAAGAGGTGGAAGTGGTCCAGTTGAAGCAAAAGTGAACCAGTCAAGAGCAGAGGTCATAGCAATAGTTTTTGGATGCTGAAGACATTTTGCTTGTTGACTTTCTGGAGGGCTGAAAGCTTTGAGAAAGTTAGCCAAAACTTCAGCAGAAAAATGTCAGGGAAAGCTTCACCAGAGTCCTTCTCCACCATTGCAATGCTCTTGCTTATTCCTCTCATCAATCAAGGGCAGTTTTGTGAGATTTATGAGGAGAAATCATTATGCATCCACCTTAGCATCTTGATTTAACTCCTTCTGAAATCTTTTTGTTTCCTAATCTTAAAAAAAATCTGTAAAGGGCACCCATTTTTTTTTAGTTGATAATGTAAAAAAAGAAAACAAAATAAAAAGAAACAAAAAAAACTGCATTGACATGTTTAAATTCCCAGGAACCTCAGTTTTATAGGGATAGACTAAATGGCTGGTATCATTGCTTACAAAATTGTCTTAAACTTGATGGAGTTTATAGTGAGAAGTAAAATTTATAATTTTTATTTTTAGCTTTTAATTCCATTTTTCTATGAACTTTATGAAGTCCTCTGGTATCATAGGTGTAGTGGGAATTCACCAATCATCTGAAGTATGTAAAGAGTTTCCATGCCTGAGACAATTGGATATTTCATTTTTTGATTATGGTGCATCTTAGAGGATAAATCAAGTCTTGTTTGGGGAGTTGATAGCAGAACTTTTATCATCATTCCCAATTTAAAGATCAAGGCCACCCTTACCCTCACAATGGCCCTGGTCCGTTTCTTGTTTGGTCAGCAAAAAACTTGCTAACCCTACTGAGCATAGGATGATAATTGCTTAAAACATCTGGGCTTATTAACAATAGCTGTCATATTACGAAGATAACTACTTTTAGCAAAAGAGAACTAAATCAAAAACTAAGGATCTTCTGTTTGAGAAATCGACCTAAGGTGCAAGGCATAAAATATAAAATAATGATTAAAATTGAATCACAACTTGTACCAGTTAATATTTGAAACCATGTCAAAATTAAATTATTTTTCCCAGAGACATAAATAATATTTGTGACAGACCTTTTAAAGTAACCATTTAAAGGGTTTTGATGATATTTGCAAATATTGCTGTATTTGTCTGTAACTACTGCTTTTCACTGATGCACATTTGAAATGTAGTAGGATGTTATTTTTTCTTATCCACTTCACCTGGTTTTCCAATTGTCTTTCATATATTGGGTTCCCTGCAGCTTTTCATTTTTTCCCAATTGAACCTGAGAATGTCTCAGTATGGGAGACTGATGCTTATTTGCAGGTTCAGTTATTTTCTCTGGTAAAAGTGGTTTTCATTTTGTTTGGTATTTTGTTCCTCTGGTCCTGATATTTTGGGCTAAGAAAAATGATGAATGGCAAAATATTAACTTGTGTTATGGTTTTACATGATAGAGTATTGTATTGTAACTTATTCCAATTTATTAATAAATATTTAATGGCTTTTATTAATAATTTGTATAATCACTTAAGTGTTCAGAATAAACTTATTATTTAAGTTGGTTTAATATCATTCCATCTTAAGAGAACTCAGAATATTCTGTTTAGCTTACCTGCTTTGCTTTTTCACATTGCATATAGTTAGCTGGGTATATATGGACCTATTTAACTCCATGTGAA
>RJWJ010033686.1:0-17736 GCA_004363605.1 Indri indri | reverse complement strand
TTTAGATATATTATCAATTGGGCTATTGGAGTACAATCTCATCCTACCCAAGCGCTTATGTTTATGTTTTTGCATAAAATTTGTTGAGCCGTATGCCTTGACGTGATTTTTGTCATAAGATTTCTGGCCTGGTAAATGACTTTAGAAATTATCTAGTCTATACCATGGAGTACTATTCAGCTGTAAGAAACAATGGTGATATAGCACCTCTTGTATTATCCTGGATAGAGCTGGAACCCATTCTACTAAGTGAAGAATCCCAAGAATGGAAAAATAAGCACACGTGTACTCACCAGCAAGTTGGTTTTAACTGATTAGCACCTAAGTGCACGTATAGTAGTAACATTCATCGGGTGTCGGGCAGATGGGAGAGGGGAGGAGGGACATACATAATGAGTGCAATGTGCACCGTCTGGGGCATGGACACGCTTGAAGCTCTGACTCCGGGTGGGGGGCAAGGGCAATATACATAACCTAAACATTTGTACCCCCATAATATGTTGAAATAAAAAAAAGAAATCATCTAGTCTTATTCCAGCATTTTATAGACTTTAAACATGACACCTAGAGAAAATTATAGGAGATATGATTTAAAAGTTTTCTATTATAATTTTCTCTTTTGCTCACACTTTATTCTTTGTGTTTGAAGATAACACCATGTCACGTTTCATGGTCAACTCTTTCATATCACTGAAACATACCTTTTTCTTACGTTTGAAAATGTAGCTGCTGTTTAAAATGGCTTATCTCCGTCTGTGGTTCAAATTCTGCAATTGCTAGCTCTCTGGCAACCCACTGATCATTCCTGAGCTTTCCCCGATGAACGCTGTAATTCTAGAGAATTAGAAAGTTGACCTCTCAAGAGTTTAGAGACTCGTTATAGGTACGTAATCAGTATCCATCTGAGGTTCTTGCTGTGGTCTCTCTTCTGCACGTAACTATTTTCCTTGGTATCTTCGCACTTTTGATTATACACGGAATTCTGAAGTTGGTCACTTGGTGGCACTGTAGTAAATAGCTTGATTTTCTTGTGTATTTTTCCACTGCCTTCTTAGCTTTTGTGTTTAAATTGCAGTTCTATGAAATATGGGCATCTTTTAAACTCTGCTGCAGGAGAAATGATTTAATGGCTCTTGACTTCTGGATTAATTTTAAGCATTAGAAACATTGTAAAAACAGACTCTTGCTAATAATGATCATTATCGTAATGGCTTGAGGCATAATCATTTACCAACATTAGCCAAGTGATTAAAATCCATCATGAGTTTAATTTGAAAAGATTTAGTTCCTATGCAATAAATGGCTAATGATATTAGCTTCATCTTTGTAAGGCCAAAATTTATCATTATATGACTTTGTACTTTCACTACTTGATAGAAATCTACTCTTGTTAACACAGACCATATTATCCCTATTGTTTACCAAGCATGTGGTGTTTCCTATATGAGTATTGAATTGGGCCATATGGCGCACAATGTACAGGTAATCATTGCTTTTTTTTATGGCCCTACTATTTGATAATTTATTATTTCACAAAGCAAGTGACCTTAACAGATGTTAAGAGTAATTACCATGGTAAGTCGAAACTGTGGGGAAAGGGAAATGTTCCAGTTTTTATGACTCATTTTTATCAAAACTAGATGTGATATTTATAATGATCAGATCTTTTTGATATAATACTTTCATAACTTTGTAACAATGGCTTTAAAAAGTGTCCAGTCTTAAAGTTAGCAATGAAGTTAGCAATGATTCTCCCTAAATATTCTTTTTCAACTGACCAAAAAAAAAAAAAAAAGGAGAAAGGATTTGGCACTAAATTTTTTTCCACAAAGAACCTGCCTCTGGACTTGAAATTTACTCACCTCGTCCATATTTTCTTTGATGAATCATGAAAGTATCTTGACCCTGAAGGTGCTCCACCTAGCAGATACCCCACAAGGATAATGATCTTACTTTCAAAAAATTAGAAGGGGAAAAAATGTACAACAAAAGACCCCCCAAAACAAACAAACTTTGGAACTGGCTGGAAGGGAAAAACCTGCATTCCTTAATGGGTATTATTTCATTTCCAGAAGTTTTCCCCAAAGGAAGCGACAAAGTAAATATCTCACATTGACAGATACTGTAGATTAGCCTTCCACAGGCACACTGATGAACTGTATTCTCTATGGCTATGCTAGCTGCGTCCTTCTCAAAACAAGTCAATGTTGTTATTCTCATTTTTTAAAGAGCCAGAGACCCACGATGGGGAATTAACATGCCCAAGATTGTTTCATGAGTGGGTAGAAAACATGTCAATGAGCCAATAAATGCTAATGTGAAAAATATACACTTGCTCTCTAATCAGTTTCTTTTAACTGTTTGAAAACTCCAGTTCTCTAGAATACTAATCTGTGAGTAAGCCAGAGGTTTGGATAGGTAAGATGTTAAAAAAAAAAAAATTCCCCGAGGAAAACCAGATAATTTAAAACTCACATACAATATTTATTATGATATTTTAATGAAGGAAAAATCACAAATTTTCAGTCAAATTACAAGCATTGGTAGTTCCACTTAGCTAAAGCTATTCATCCTTCCTTCCTTCCTTCCTTCTCTCTCTCTTTCTTTCTTTCTTTCTTTTTTTCTTTCTCTTTCCTTTCTTTCTTTCTTTCTTTCTTTCTTTTTCTTTCTTTCTTTCTCTTTCTTTCTTTCTTTCTTTCTTTCTTTCTTTCTTTCTTTCTTTCTTTCTTTCTTTCTTTCTTTCTTCTTTCTTTCTTTCTTTCTCTTGTTTATTTAAAGCATAGTGTGAGCACCTGCTCTATACCAGATGCTGGGTGTTACGAATACTAGATAGTATAGCCAAGGTGATCCTTCTAATAATTCATTGTACCGCAATTCCTACCCAAATGCTTGTATATATGTTTAATTAGCATGTCTTTTAGTTAATAGTGAAATCAAAATACAGAATTTAGCCCCAAATATTAGAATAGAAGCAACCATAAGAGAATCTAGATGAGGAAACTGAGTCCCAGAAAAGTAAAATTATTTATTCAAGATCTCATAGATAGATAGTGGGAAAGAGAATTTGAATATAACTCTTTTTAGAGTTCATTCTATTGTACAATACTGCTTCCCAAAGACCTTTTAAAAGTTTCCTGTGTACATCTGAAATAAGAATTTTAACTCCCCAAACCTATATACCATAAGTGTATACTAAGATAGATTTTTTTTTTCATCAGAGGGATGACATAGTAGAATGTGATAGTGATTTATGTTTGTATTAATGTCCATCCCAATACGAACTACCCAGTAAAATTTTATATGACTTAAAAATAAGAAAATTGTGCTCTCTGGGTTTTATGAAGCTTCAGTAATGACTCTAATGCTTTTATGGACTGAAAAGTTTCCTTTTTCAAATAAAGTAAAGGGAAAAAACACATCCTTCTACAAGAATTAGTGGCTATAAATTTGTTCCGTGGTTACAGATTTATTATTTCTAATAAATTTTTTTAAAGTGCTTTTGTGCCTGCTGTTGTTTGAAAGATCCTTGCTCGAGTTATTTAGCAACTTTCAGCCAATAAAATTTCACAAATTCACACTTCAAGTGTTATAAAACTTCTCTGGGTAAGGTGTTTTTTAATAATTAGTTTAACATTTTGAATATTTAAAAATAAAATAATTTGTGGTGATGATACTAAAATGATACTAAGCCCAAATCCAGAATATGTAGAGCAAAATGGAGGCTCAGGACACATGGAGACAGGGAGCTGCTGCTGGTCCATTAAGGCCCGGTGTGTAATGGTCTGACCACTTATCTGCTTCATTTCCTGCAAGCCAGACATGATCACATCAATTTCCTCTACAAGCAATTGTTACACAATTACAACTTTGAGGGGGAGAAAAGTCATTTTAGACTTCAAACAACCAGGACTAGGAGTTAATTGAGCCCCTCCACAAGAAAAGAACAATAACTGCTACCTTGTTTGGAAAATTTAATCGTGAAGAATATGGTGCATGCCGCATTGTGAAAGACACCTCGCAAAAACGTTGGAAATTAAATCACCTATTTTTTATTGCTTTTGTTGTCATTTATTTGTCTGTTTGGTATTTGATGGAAAGAAACTTTGTCAAGGGAAGAGAATTTAAGAATTTTTTTCCATTTCTTTTTAAAAATCCCCAAACAAAAAAAAAAGGTCCATTTTTGACAAAATGTATATGTAAAAGTTTGTCTTTGTGGCCATACTACTATTCTCATCCAGGAGAAACAATTACGCTAATGGTTGTGTTCATTTATTCATTTTTCTTTTAATAGTTCGTTGCTTTTCTTAATTATTACATCTCTAGAGAAATTACAATTTAAAGTTGCCTGGATTTGGACTTTGTATGAATAGATTTGTGTGTTCTCTTTTGTGATTTGCTTCCTTCACTCAGCATTACGTTTCTAGGTTCTTCCACGTTGACACATGCAGTATGAGTCATCCCTTTGCACTGTCATATAGTTTTCCATTGTATGACTAATAACTTTCATTTATCCATTCTATGATTAACGTATACTTGAATTGTTTCCAGCATTTTGTTGTTGTGGGCAAAACTTCTTAAACATTCTTCTACATGCCTCCAGATGCACACATATAACAGTTTTTAAAAGTTGTATACCTAAGAATAAAATTGCTGAGCCAAAGGGTATTTTTTCTAAAGTAGTTGTATCAATTACCCACCCACAAGCAATAGGTAAGAGCTCTGTTTCTCCAACCTAGCCAACACCTAGTATTAATATTTTCCAACTTTTAAAAATTTTGTCCAAACTGAAGAGTAAAAAGTGATATTTCATTGTGGTTTTAATTCGCACATCTTTGAGTTCTAACAAACTTACTTATTTACGGTTTTCAACCACTTTCCTACTGCATTATTTGTCTTTTTCTATTGACTTGTGTATTTTCTTTAAATATTCTGGATTCTAATCCTCTGTTGGTTATGTATTTATAAATATCTTTTGCTAGTTTGTGTCTTGTATTTTTCTCCTTTTTTTAATGGTATACATTATAAATAGATGTTCTTAATTTTAATGTAGTCAAAATTATCCATCAATTCCTTTATAATTTGTATTTTTTATGTCTTGTTTAAGAAATGTTTCCTTATTTGGAAGTTTGAAACACATTTTTTTAGCTCCAAAATTTTTATTTTCATTTCGAAGTCTTTAATCCATTTGGAATTGATTTCTAAGCATGATGTAAGGAAGGAATCTTTTTAAAAATCTATGTGGGTAACTAATTGTCTCACTTTGCTCTGCAACATTGTGTTTTTTTGATATTAAGGGAACAATCTATAGGGTGCAAAATTAAAAAAAACTCTGATTTGTAGGAATTCAGCTCTTTCAGTGCTAGACAAATTTAGGAATAAGAGGAGGTGGGTAAAGATAAAAAGCCTTTACTGAATAATTTATCCTTTCCCCATTGACTTATAATATAAGCTTGGTTATATATTAGACACCTTTATACATATGGGTCTGTTTTTGAGTATTCTAAACTGTAGCATTCATGTACTTAAAAAAAAATGAACTTACTATTTACCAGGTAGTGTTCTATACCCTGAGGACACCCCAGTGAACAACAGGAAGAAATCTCTGCCTTTGTGTACTTTACACCATAGTGAGGAGACATGACAAAGAAATACACAAGTAAAATGTACAATATGGTAAAGGGCTATAAGTTGCTATGGAGAAACGAAAGTGGAGAGGGGAATAAGGACAGTGGTGGCGATGGGAGAGCAGACATTGCTGTTTTACACAGGACTCCTCACTACTGGGATGGCATTTGAGACAACCCCAAAGGACGTGAAGCAAGGAGTGAGCTCTGTTGATCACCACTACACCAGTGATATCCCATCAGCTACTGGCCTAACAGCCATCCTAGTGTGAGTAGGGCAGTCTGAATTTCTACGGCTTTATTACAAATCCTGACATCTAGCTCGAGTCTTCTGCCCGTGTGTTCTTCAGTTGCACTTCAGCTGTTCCTGACTATTTACTCTCCCCTGTAAGTTTCAGAATCAATTTGTCAAGTTTCACAGGAAAAACAAAACAAAAAAGCTTGTTTGAGTTTTAATTGGATTTGCATTAAAACTGAAGATTAATTTGGGAATAACTGATATCTTTACACAATCGAATCTCCCTTCTCATGAATATGGTGTATCTTTCTATTTATTTAACTCTTCTTTAATGATTTTCAATTGATTTTGTAATTTTTTCATCTTTTCTTAGATTTACTCTTAGGCATTTTATAATTTTTGTTTCTATTTTAAATGGTATATTTTCATGGTGGTAAAATACACATACCATAAAATTTACCATTTTCACTATTTTAAGTGGCATTTTAAGTGCCATCATTCAGTGGCATTAAGTACATTCACAATATTGTGTGACCATCACCACTATCCATTTCCAGAACAGAAATTCTATCCTTATTAAACAATAACTCCCCATTGCCCCATACCCTGATAACCTCTTAAATTTGCCTATTCTAGGTTCCTCATGTAAGTGAATTAGTGGATTATTTTACTTAGCATATTTTCAAGGCTCATCCAAATAGCAGCATGTGTCAGAATTTCACTCTTTTTTAAAGCTGGATAATAATCCATTGTACGTACATGCCAACTTTCATTTATCCATTCATCAGTGGATGGACAGACATTTGGGTTATTTTTATCTCTTGGTTATTGTAAATAATGCTGCTATGAACATTGGTGTGCAAGTACCTGTTTGGGTCCTGCTTTCAATTCACTGGGATTTATACATAGAAGTAGAATTCCTGGATCGTATAGCAATTACATGCTCAACTTTTTAAAGAACCACCAAACTGTTTTCCACAACAGCTGAACTATTTTACATTCCCACCAGCAATACGAGAGTGTCCCAATTTCTCCATCTTTTCATTTGCTTATTGGCCATTTGTATATCTTATTTGGAGACAGGAATATTTAAGTTCTTTGACTATTTTTTAATTGTGTTGCTTGGGTTTTACTTTTGTTGCCTAGGCTGTTGGTACTATATCTAAGAAACCATTGCTAAATCCAATGTCATGGTTTTGATACATTTCAGTTAATGCGTATATGATATAAGGTATAAATAGTGTATTTTTTAAAGAAAGCATTTTCTAGTGGTTTCTGGTATACGTAAGTCCAATTAAGCATTTCTACTTTTTTAAACATATGCATACACAAAAATGCAAAATCATAATTACATAGTTCAATAAATTTCTACAAAGTGAACATGCCTGTGTAACCAACACCCAGATCAAAAATCAAGCAACTCAGAAGCCCCCCTGTGCCCTCTCCCGGCCACTACCCATCCCATGAGTAACCAGTATCCTGACTTCTAATACCACACATTACTTTTGCTTGTTCTTGAACCTTGCAAAAATGAAATCACTCTACATATACTATTGTTATCTGACTTTTTTTAGCTCAAAAATACATTTTAGGATTCACCCAACTGTTGCTTGCAGTTATAGTTCATTCCTCATTACTCTACAGTATTTCTTTGTGTGAATACACCACATTTAATTTAACTATTCTATTATTGATGGGTATTTCTAGTTTGGGACTATCTCAAATGGCACTGCTATGAATATTTACATACACTTAATGAACATGTATACTCATTTCTGTAGGTATACACCTAGAAGTGGAATGACTGGCTCATAAGTTACATATATGGTCAGCATTCATATATATTGCTCAAAATTTTCCAAAGGGTTTGCCTGGCACACACTAAGTTTTAGTCCTTCTTAGAATAAGAAAAGGGGTAAATTTCTAATGACTATTTCAGGTTTTATAATAGATAATTAGAGGGATTGTAGGCACAAGTGGCATATTTCTGAGCAAAGAGCCTTTCTAACTCAACCTCAATCATTCTTGCTCTCTGAGTCAGTCATAATTAAAACTCCACCTTATTGTTTTGGGGTTTAAGTGGTGAATTATTGAAAAATAGGTAAATTATAGAGAAATAAAATCTAGATGAAAATTCACAATTAGTTCTAGAACTTTGGCTCTTTTTGATGATTAAGGGAGTAAACTGTGCACACCAAAAAAGAAAGTCTGCTTTTTAAGACATTCGGTTTTTTTCAAGGTCAAGCGCCTCTGCATAGTAACAACAGAACGTGGAAAAAGAAGGCGTCGTGGGCTGGCTCTTGCCTACATCTCCAGCCTTATTTCTCTTGCTACTCCACGAAGCCTCCCACACTTCCGCTATTCTGCACTGCTTTCATTTCCCCACATTGCCATATCTCTTTGCTGTTATGCCTTCGTACAGACCGTTCTGCCTCAGCCTGGAATGTCCTTCTGTTCTCTTCCTCCCTCGCCTGATTAACTTAAACTCAGTTCAGCACTGGGTTAAGCTTCATCTTCAGGAAGCCACTACTAAGGGACGTGTCCATTTTCTGTGTCAATCTATGCTATAACTGCCTATCTACTTGTATGTCTACTTGTGTAATCCTTGCACCTTCAGAATGATAACATTCTTTAACCAAAGAATGATAACATTCTTTATCATGGTACAGGGCACATCTAATTAATATTTGTTAGATAAATGAATGTTAAAATCTGTTGCTTTGTTATACTCCTGGGGTATCACTGTGATGACTGCCAGGTATCCTAGACCTTGGTTCCCTGAGGACTCGGCATTCTTGGGAGTTGCAGTGCTGGTCTCATTGGAACCTCTGAGTGCTGCCACTCCTTATAACTTTTAGTATTATTCTGCCAACTTTGGGTGAAATTACCATAGACTATCCCACCCTGTGCTCAGGAATTGAAGGGTTAAAAGAAGAAATTTTTGTATTCAGAAATGACCGTGCTTCTGGAAATCTCCCTACTTGTCAGACTCTGAAACCTATTTCAGATAGGATGTGTAGAAGGGAAGACCTCGTCCTTAATTAGGGAAACTTTCATGGGCTATGTGCACTGTCTTATGCCTTATTGCTGATAAAGATGAGAATGTCTCAAGGTCATGTCTTTTGACATTTGAATGTCTTCGAATTAGGGCATTATAGAATGAATATAATATGATAGCTTTTTTCCTTCTGCTAAGTCATATAGTAGAACTTGAAGCTTCATTCCTTGGTATGTCTGCCTTATATAAGAGCAACACTCTTTTCTCCAAAAGATGCAGCCACAATATCGCTCATCTTTGCAGGCTGCTAGTGTAGTTTCTGTAGTTTTCTCTGTCTCTTCCTTATCAGAGGCTGGCATATAAATGCTTTCTCTGATCTTATCACTGCCACAATGTGTTCTTGTACCAGAGTGTTGCAACTTTGATTTCTTTTGCCTCACTGAGCATGTGATTTGGTGGAACTGTGTCAGCAATGACATCACCACCACATTTGCTTTGGTGGTTGACATCTTAGGTTGTCAATGGAAGCATTGTAAGAAACCATACAGGGTCAAGACCCATTTCATTCAGAGAGTTTGTACAGGACGTGGGTTGAGAATTCTTGAAGACCATGCTTCATAGGCTGTAAAGAGAATCTCAAATACGATGTTCTTAAGTTCAGTAGTGCTATTGTACACTCCACTTTATTTCTCTTTCAGGGTGGGGGTTAAGAAGGAGTTGACACAAAAACAAAGATAAGTGACTAAATACATTCTATTTAATGATGAGTCACAGCAGATAAAATTATCTGAGAACTAATTGTTCTCAATTTTGGCAGGACACTAAGTTTCAAATGCATCTATTGATATAACAGGAATGAAACATCCCTGAAAGTATTGGTAGCTGCTTTTGATATAGTGGAGTGGATCTCTTTCTTGTGCAACTCTGCAAGGGTCAGATGGATATAAAACTTGCAGATGAGGCTATCTTCAGAATCTGAATGGGGAATGACAATTCTATGAAACTTCTGGGGACTTTTTAGTACCTCTGAAAAATTGTTGATGTGTCTTTATCAAACCTTTGTTTAGAGATTGTTTTTCCCATGGTTCACCTTGCTTTTGTATACCAGACACTGGCTCTAATTGAGGGTGGATACGGAGCTATCTAAATGTTTACATATGGATTCTGACACAAGGCTCCCCTGCTCTGAAATGCCTCCTTCAAGGACCTAAAATTCCCTTCCTTTGAGACATTTCTTTGAATTAAGATATAGTCTACAAAAGGTTCCCATAAGAGGTTCCCATTAAAACACATTGGTAGAAAAGAGAAGGCATCAGGACTAGCCTTGTTCGACAAAACATATTAACAATTAGCACATATCAATATATTGGGTTTGTTTTTGTTTTTATTTTTGTTTGTTTGGGTTTGGCTTGGTTTTAGTTTTGTGCATAATTTATTGGAACCAGTAGTTGGCATTTTGGAAACCAGGAAAGAATACATGAAATAGATGAGGCAAGATTTAGTTCTTGCAGTGTTCAGAGACTTGCTCCACTTCTCCTTAGGGTAGCACTAACATTGAAAATGCAATTTTGAAGCACAAAGAAAAGTAGTAACCACAGAATAGAACCCTAGGTGTGTCCAGGAAGCAGGTAAGAATGCAGCTGCTGGGCAGGAAACCTAGAAAGCACCTGAAAGCAATTGAAATCAACCCGATAATAGTTTGGAATCAGAAGAGAAGAGAAACAGCACAATCCCTAGACTGGATAGTGGGACCTCAGACAAGATGCTGATGTTGGCTTCTTTGTGTTGCTGAAATAGCCTCCATGTATGCTGGGTGTAGAATGATCATGGGAATGATGAACCTCATCATGTTTTCTTGAGGTTGCCTTTTGTTTGTTCCACTGCCCCAAACATTTGAAAAACAATTGTTTAAATTCAGAATTTAGGCTCTGATCAAACTTTTGGAACCTCAACCAAAATTACAGCTATCCTGAAAACACTATCTTTCCCTGTCTCTCTACTTTTACTCAAAAATATTGATCAAATTTGAAAGCTGTAGGCAGAGGTGTGCTGTACACAATGACCCTGAGTTCAAAGGCTGAGTTTAATTTAAAAGCCTGTTAACCCAGTTTCTGGAACTCTCCAAAGCCTTACCGTGTTTCTGGGTGGATTTACACTGTTATACAGGCCTCCAAGGCAGGAACTGCGTGCCAGCAGGAATGGGGTGTTGCCACATAGAGCCATTATCTTGCTAGATACAGCCCTAATCTGTTGACCATGGCATGGCTCATGTGTCACTTGAAGGGGCTGTTTTTTCCTGAAAGGGAAGGACAATTCTTTTTTCTGGGCACAAGTCATAAGTCTTGGTTTTTTTTATGTTACATTTTGCATTTTCTTGGAATCTTTATACAAAGGAATTTTATAGTAGTCTCCATTAAATACGGGAAAAAGAAAGCACATCTAATTCTATGACTCTGAAAAGACAAGGAGTATGTATTTAACTCACAATTTCATTTCTTTCAAATAAACATAGTCACAACTTTATCTTAGTTTTTTGAGAAAAAGCCACTAAATAAATCAATAAACCTTAAAGTTCCTTACAATGGCCATTTTATCCTTTGCAAAGGAGCTTTCAACATTTCTGATCTGTTTGTTCTACACTTAAAAATTAACCCCTCTCATCTCCCCCCCCCCAAAATTCCCCAAAACTATAGTAAATTCATTCTGGGGGGAAAAACCAGAAACCCAAATAAGACATTTATGGTTGAAAAAACACATGTCAAACTTGGAAGTTTCTAAAATCTAACATGCATGTCATTTAAAATAGCAACCAGTTTTAGTAATCTGAACCTAACTCTGCCTTTTTGTGTATCCATGAGCATAATTGTCTGGTTTAAGTGGGTATGGGAAGGGAAATAGAAGCAAAAGATCAGGGCTTCACCTAGCTTCCTAAATACTGATCCACATGTTTTTCTTTAAGCTTATACATTAACAAGTGCTGATTTTAAAAGTTATGATTAAAAAACATAAGGTCAGGAGTTTGAGACCAGCCTGGGCAATATACCAAGACCCCATCTCTACAAAAAATTAGCCAGGTGTGGCAGTGTGCACCTGTAGTCCTAGCTACTCAGGAGGCTGAGGCAGGAGGATCGCTTGAGCACAGGAGTTCAAGGTTGCAGTGAGCTATGATTGCACCACTGCACTCCAGCCTGGGTGACAGAGCAAGACCCTGTCTGTTTAAAAAAATTCAAATAAATAAACAAATAAATAAATACAAGGCACTGTGTGATCCTCCTCTAGTCTGGGGTGTCTGAATGTATGTGTATATGAGAGAAAAAATTCATCACAGAGCATACATGAAGCTATAGTTACCTGTGGGTATGTCAACCATGAAACTGCTATCACTTACTCCTGGCAGATCAGGGTTTATGCCTTGGGCTTGTTGCCTTGGCGTACACTGTCATTTTGCAGTCATCTCTATATTACAGAATCAAGACTTTTCTTGAGAGAATGTGGCCAAACGACACATCAGTCATGACTTCCAGAGGTAGAAAGTGAAGCATGATGAGACAGGTTGAATGTCTTTTGCAGAGTAGTGATGACAAAAACTAAGATTCCATACTCAGCATTTATTCTCCATCCTTCCACTATTCTATCGGAAGTAACATTTTCACTCTTATAAGTCTGGACTCACAATGTTTAAATTTCCAGAAAGATGCATGACATGAAAAATTCAGGGCCCCTGTATTCCCACCATGGATACTACAGCTCTGAAGGAATTTATAACTTGACCCTGAGAACAGAATGGACTTTGGTCAAAGAAGGTTAACTTAATATGATCCATGAGTCATAGCGCATCCAATTCCTTCTTAAATGATTTTCATTTCCAGTCTGTAAAACCCTGCAGGGAATTTGTTGCGTAAGTTTACAATGTTACGCCTCTTCTAGTTTTATTAAGACTATCCCCTTCAGGCACCAAGGAAGACTCATTAATTCTCGAATCCCAGGATAGAATGAACAAGCCCATTTTCAAATGAACAAGTCTATCTTCAACCTGTTGTTATCGCTTATTATTTCAGAGGCTTCCATAATCTCCCCTTGAAGTTGCTATTTTTGTTCTATACAGTGCCTGTGAAAGCCCCCACTCCACCAGGAGCTGAGCTACCCCATCTTTGGTGCCTTTCTTGCTCTGCATCAACTCAGACCACTGCACCAGTGACAGTTTCATATTAACTCGCCTTTCTTTAAAGATTTTTTAAAGGCATCCTCACTTAGAAAGGGGTGCTTACAGTGAAATGGGAAGGAAATAGGAGGCCAAACATAAAAAAGAGAGAGGAAGGAGTGACTTGGAAAGCCGGGTGGGAGAAGAGCAAGAACACAGTTATACAGACAGTGGCAGAAGTCAAAAGTAAGGAAAATGAGGAGAGGCAGGACCATGTTGTATCCTTAAGAGCCATGAACGATTGAAGAGAAAAACCACAAACATTCAGTCATTCTTCTCTCAAGAGCAGAGTGTGTTTCCCAGAGTATTAATTGCTGCTCCATCTCAGCTGAGTTCAGATGTATTTGTCTCTAGAATATCAAGGAACTTTCTGGATGAAGAGAACCACAGCCAACTACCCAACACACAGCCTCTTGCTCTCACCTTCCACTGGAGTTTTCATAATGACAGGTGAGGATATGTATACATGCGTATTCACATTTCCGCCACTATTTGAGGACCATACAATGGGATGGGAACAATGAGATTCTCCCACAGAACATCCTCCAATGATAGATTTGGGACACTGGCCTTTGATTACAATAGCTAATGTTTACTACGCCCTGTGAGCCAGGTACTATGCTTCCCTCTTCACAGAGATGATCTCCTTTAATTCACAGACCCCAAGTAAGATGTACATCTTCACAGACCTCCATTCTACAGATCAGGAGACTGAGGCTTAGGTGAAGTAACATCTCCCAGCTAGTAAGTGTAAGAACCAAATTTTCGTATCTTAAAATGTAAACTTAATAAAGAGTATGTATTTGACTGATTTCCATCAAAGCCCTACAATAGTGTTAAGAATGAAGATACAGTCAACAAATGTTTGACAATTTTGTAATCAAATTGGCCATCTGTTCATTATTTGAAAGAGGTTTAGATTCTTTTTAATCACTCAGTGATCATGTCTCCATTGACATATTAGCATCTTATGAAAGCCAGTGGATTTCCTGACCCTTTCTGAGCAGAGTACAAGCTATCTTTTAGAAGTCACTGAAGAATAAAAAAAGCGAATGTCATTTTTACCAAAGCCCTCTTTATAAAAGAGCCAACTGAGCTCCATACTTACAGGCCTAGTTCATTGAATCCTTTCCTTTTTATATTAATAACATGCCTAATGTAATAATCTAAGGACAATTGAAAATTCAACTCCATTCTTCATTGTAGGACTGTCTCTTTTCTCACTCTGCTTCATGAAGTCTGTCTGGGCACAGTACCCTCATTGAATTCAAGGGGCGCTTAATGCTTGCATCATTCCAAAGGGTGCAGAGTAATATTAAGAGCTGACCACAAATTAAATAAACAGGAAGCATCTGGATCTTAACTGGAAATGTATGCCATATTCTCTCACCTCGAATCTGTGCATAGCAGTTGTACACTAAAATTCCGGTGGGTGTTTTAAAGCCATGCTGGTAATAGTACTCCCTTGAATTCAATATGAGTACTTCGATGGGATGGGATGATATTAACATGCATTCGACTTTTGTGTATGCGTGGCCCCTGCTGAAACTAGTTGCTAAATTACTCAATATCTTATTAGGCTTTATTTTTGTTCGTGTTTATCAAGCACTTTTTATATACCATTGTGTTAAGTGCTTTTGATAGATCACCTTTCTTTAGTCCTCACACCAGTGCCATGAACTGAGAAACACTTTGTTCCATATTTTGTAGATGAAGGAACTGAGGCTTACATGTGACAGCTAGTATGGGCTAGGGGCAAGATTCGAACCCTCAGTCTGAGACCAGAGTCCATATACTCACCCACCATGTGAGGTGATGTTTTTATTTCAGGAGCCTGGTTTAGCCACCTCATTAGCTCCTTCAGGCCAACAGAGCACTGGCATCTAACCCTGATCTGAGGAATCCCATACCATGCAGCCATTATATGGGTCACATATGCTAGAGGAGGTGGGAGATAATATACAAAGTGGTACGTCACTCTGTCCTGGTACAGGGCTATCACCTTTCCTAGGAGAGCTCATCACAAAATCAGAATCAGGCTGGTAAAATTGTTATAAATTAAACTCAAAGGGCTACCTAGTCAAATTTTCTCTCTAGAACAGAACAATTGACAAACAAAACAGGTTGGGTGAATTTTTCCTTAGGTCTGAAACAGTATGATTTTAATGCAAGAACACTGGGTTGAGCAACAGGGGATCAGGTGTTAATCCCCACAAAGCAGATTTGTCAGGACCCAAGTCTGTTCCTCTGTAATTGTAGTACCAAGGGACTCATTCATTCATTCCTTCAACATGGACTTATTGATTGCTCATTATAAATCAAGCCCTATGCTAGATGTTGGTATATCAAAACTGTAAGACATAGTTACTCCCATCTAGAAACATATGGTAGTTTAGCATGGAAAAACAGACAAGTAATTGTAATTCTGAGTGGTGAGTACAACGATGGAAGTACACAGAGTGGTCTGCGGCAACACCTAGAAAAGGATCCTGGCCCAGGCGTGGGCGGAGGCCTTTGGGCACAGCTTCCTGAAGCAGATGAGTGAGAATGGACACAAGCCCTGGAAGGAGGAAAACAAGTGCTGCAGATCAAGAGAGGTGAGAAGGAGTGGGTGAGAAGGAAGGGGACAGGGCATTTCAGGGGGACGGAACAACATACAGAGCCTAAGGACGAGAGGGAGACTGTAGCGTTATCTGCAGAACTTCAAGGAGCTCAGAATGACTAGAGCTTCGTGGGGCTGCGAGTTGTAAGTGTGCGCACCTGTGTGTGCACGGAGGCTGCAGGTGAGGAAGGGTAGTGATTAGAGAGGTGGGGAGAGATGGCACTGCAGAGCTAATCAGGGACCAGTGGGTGACGAGCCTGGGACACCACGAATATTCTGACCCAAAAGCAATGGGGAACTTCGAAAAAGTTTTAAGGAAAGGGGTGACAGCATAATTAAATCAGTATGTAAAAGGCATTCTGGAGACAGTGTGGGGAATAATCTGTGGGTGCAAACCTGGAGGCAAGTAGGTTAGATAGGAGTGTGTGGTACGGATCTAAGCCAGTGGTTCTCAAACTGGAGTGGGCACCAAAATCAGCTAAGGGGCTTGTGAAAACACAGATAGCAAAGCTCCAGCCCCAGAGTGTCTGAGTCAGGAAGTCGCAGGGTGGCCCGAGACTGTGCATTTCTCTTAAGCTCCCAGGTGATGCTGATGCTGCTTGTCTAAGCCTACACTCGAGAACTGCTGTTTGAAATGATGTTGATTGCTAATTATAAAATTCTGGGATTTCCTTAGGGCCCTACAGGGTTTGCTTAAACAGCAATTTTGCTTTCATGAATCTATATTTTTGTGAAACACACTGATTCTATCTAAAAGACTTTTTCATAAAATGAATATAGGTCTATTGATAAATGGAATTAATTATTGTTGTCCTAGATCATTCTTATTTGTTTCAATTTTGTTTCTTCTATTTTCCCAAATGACTTTTATTTGATATGCCAGAGAAAAATCTCGTGGTACATCCAGTAATTTGCAACAGGATTAAAAGGCTGAAATGCCACTGCAGTTGACTAAATCCTTTGTCTGACTGAAATACAATAGACTAATTGAAGGCTGTAATATTTGGGCTCAGATTTTAGAAATGAAACCTTGTTGGGGTGAAGTCTTATCCACTGTAAATGGATTTAAAAATCCCACTCCTCCTATTTTGAGGCTGGGAAAAAAAAAAGAGGTTATAACTGCAAACTGCATACAAACCCAGTAATCATAAATTCCTTTTCTTATCAATTATCTAAGAAAGAACATTATATCAAAGAGAAACAATGCCTCTTCAGAAAAAAAAGGAACTGCTACTTTAGAACAAGGCCTGCATGTCCCTAAGTCTCAGTATAATTGAAACAAAAAAGTTCTGTGTTAAAAGTTTTTCATATAAAGGACAGTGAATTTGTAAAACCGTTAGGCTGCTCCTTCTTAATGGCGAACTATTCATACTGCTGAATTATTTTAGCAGCATGGAGTCTGTTAGTGTTGAAACATATGCCCATCTCAAAAGAAAGATGTGGTTAAAATATACAGTCAACATGTAATAATTTACCAAGACCACCTCTTAGGAGTTTACTTCCAATTACTCTACATGGATTCTCTTTCCTTCATCCTGAACGTGTGACTTCAGCAATTCTTTGATCTCTTGCTATCAACTGTCTTTTTCAGAAAGGCTCAACTCATTATGTTTGCCCAGAGTGTCCCAGTTAGTTTATTAACGTCACAGTTCCCTTGAAAATGTGATGATGCCTTCATGTTACTGAAAAATATTAACCATCTACATCTTAATAGAAGGTTAACTGTGAACATAATAACCAGTGAAAGAGACTAATGAAGCTGATTCTACCAACTCAGGCATTCTGTCTTTGCTAAGTAACTCAGTTTGTGAACTCATAATTAGTTTCACTAGAAAGGATTACAGCATCCCAAGCAGTGGGCCATAATTTTAATTACAGGTGTGGCACAGACTGCAGGAGCTGATGAGCTCATAAAAAACAAAGATTTGCTCTGCCGGGTCATCTATCTTCACTAAAGAACAAAGAACAGCAGCATAAATGAGTTACCATGTAAATAAAGTGAGCAATCCCTACCATACAACAGAGTGTGTGTTCCTCAGCCAATACATACACTTCTTGGTTACGAGGAACCTC
>RJWJ010033685.1:0-17712 GCA_004363605.1 Indri indri | reverse complement strand
AAAATGCCTAATTCAGATTAGCCTTGTCATAAATAGGTGACCATGGCCAATACTTGTGTATAGATAATACAGTACAGCCCATCATTTCTAAGAAAAATCACCTGTAGCCCATTATACAGGTCTTTACAAGGGTTCTTGAATGTGAATGCCTGGGTTCAAATATTGGCCCCACCATGTTTCTTATCTGTAACATGGACACGATAATGGTAATATTTAAATTGAGAATTTTTATACCTCATAAGATTGGTATGAGGATTCAATGAAAGAATGTACAGGAGCCATCTATAGTGAATGTTCATTGATGGTCGTTGCTACTCTAGTTGAAATATTGGCATAATAATCTCTGAAAATCCCATGAAATTTGTAATTTTTGTATCAGCAGGGCATTAATCCAATAGGTTAGTGACTATGGAATTAACATACCAAAATTTCTCAGAGTTTAAGCATTTGAATTTTGTGTCAATCTTCTAAGTGCAATTCTTTCAAGGAATTGGTAGCAAATAGCTATGGTTCCTTCCAGAAAACTCTTGATACCTTTAATTAATACCTGTTTTGAACTTAAATATAAAGCAATGTGACTCTGTTTTTCAATTGTATTGACTTGTCAGAATTAATTGACTTGTAGGGGCTGTTTACAAGACAGTTTGAAACTTACATGAAGGATTTAGCCTGAATGTTTTAGAAAAGTGTTTATGACCACAGAGCATTTTGACACAAATTGGGTGAGACGGGAAAGTAACAAGTATCTCCTTTATCAGGTCCTTAATCTTGCAGTAAATGCTTGCCTCTCTGTGATGGGGTGGGTGTACATTTCACTGAAAGCAGAGGACTAGTCTAGTAATATTTGAAGTCATTTTCCATTTTAAATTTCATCATAATTTTTTAAAGCTTCTGTCAATTGATTAAAGTGAATCTTACATAATGGGAGGACAAAAACATGATTGCAAATAATTGTTTTAAGTTTCATAAACCATATTTTAACTGGGAGATTATCCAAATGCCTAGTTCTCTTTTAGTCACAGAAAATTACATTGAGCATGTCAATGTGGCCATTTCAAAATATTCAGAGTTCATACTCCCTACTGCCCCATTATGCCATATTCTGTTTCCTAAACCAGCAGGAAAAAAGATTGAAGATTTAAATGAAAACAGGTGAAATGTTTCCAATCTTGATCGACTTTCATTTTCTAAGCAAGGTTATTCTTTCCCAAGCCTGCAATTTGTGAATTGGTTTTCCACACTCCATTTACCTTACAGGCTGCTGCTGGAATTTCTTCCAGGAAGATTGGATATGATAGAATAGAATTTTTTTTGTTTGTTTTTTACCTTTAGTCTCCTGGAATATGTTACTTATAATGAAAATAATTCTTGATATTTTAAAACATCTCCCTACTTTCCTTATCTGAATTAAATGCCTTAAAAATAATATTTACCTTTAACAGTTTTCCTTTTATATCAAAAATCCCATAAAAATGTGGTCAAAAGTTTTTATATTCCTTTTGGTATGTTATTTATTTTACCTTGCTCAGATGCTATTTTCATATAGATTCTTATAGAACAAAATGTTAGATTCTATTCTGTTTTAGATTTTTTGTCAAATATATGTCCAAACCTTTTTTTTTTTTAATCCTAATCTCTTATTCCTAAAGGGCCTAAATTTGTTCATCTCAATAAACAAAGGCTCTACTGGAAAATTCATTTCTTTATGTTAGTTAGCGATATAAAATGTAAACTGACAATTTTTAAATTTGCGAGAGAAATTATTAAAACTACTAGATATCTGTTCAAGCATTTTTATCTGTCTGCTTGCTCAACTTCAACTATTCTAGGTGCTTCCCGATATAAAATAAAGGAACTGAACTCAGTTTAATTCTCTAAATTTCATATGGGCAGCAGTTTGAAACATTTTATACTCTTGTCACATTTTAATGCCTATGTCATACTTTTACTTTCTAGCATAGTGGTTATTACCTAAGAGGTCACATAGCAGTTCATCCTTTAGCAGTGTGACCCATGTGTGATATGTAACAGAGATGATGTGACACTTTTGGCACCACTTTCACAAATGGCACAATTGTTTTCTTTGTTTGTTTTGCTCCCAAGGAACTTAGTTCGTAACTTATATCCAAATCAAATGGTCAAAAGTGCCCATAGATGGTTACTCAGATGAATGGCAGTCGGACTATGATCCCTAAGTCCAATAAATAAAAGTACACAGCTTTTTATTATAAGTCTATCCTCAGTCCACCATGCTCTGTATATTAAATTTACTTTTGAATTAAAGAGAGTTTGAAGAGGTGAAGGAGAGTGTGTGAATCTCTTCTTTTCCAGATGACTTTTATTCTACATTTCCCAGCAACCAAAAAATACCCAAATTATCAGAGAATTATGAGAGAAGAGTAAAACATCTCAGCTCAGTCGTTGTGAATCAACGTTCGTATAGTTCAAGTGGTTACTTTAAACAAAAGTATTTAATATCACATAGCAAAATGTGCTTACACTGTTAGTATCTTTTAGAGATACAAGAAATATTAGATACTAGATACTAGAAATATTAATATTATATTCAAACTCACTAACTGTAAAAATGTGACCAGAAGAATCCACACTTACAATTGAAAGTTAAAAGAAGTTTTCAAGAGCGTTGACTTTATGACTGTAATAGAAAGTCTAAAGATAGTACTATTAAATTGGAGAGATGTTGGTTATACTAGTTAAGGGTCAAAGCAAAACCTTCAATGAGTAGAGTGAACTATTATAAATACTTATCTTTCATTGTTTCCCATGAGCATATTTTTATGGCATAGAAATTCCAATGTTTTATAATTATTAATATCTGATTTTGAAAGATATCAGGATTGCCTATAGCCTATTATCCCAAAATATCTTAAACATCATTGAAATTAACTGCTGACAATCTCATGTCTGTTATTAGAAATAAAAGCAAAAAAGAGGTAGATATTCCTGAAGCCTTGGCTCCTTTCTTTAGACAGATATTTACAAATTTAAAAGTGCTTTCTATGTGCTATTCCAAAATTTGACTGCTGGCATTCTTTTCTTATAAAATACAACTAGAGGTATGTGTATATCATTAGGATCTATAGAGTAAACATATAAACAAACATTTTGCAAACATTTCTGTAGGTAGGACATACAGAGATATATTTGATCGTATGTAAAGGAAGAAGAAAAGTAGCAGATATGGCAAAATAACCAAGAAAATTCCTAATAAAATTACCTTATACTTTCCAAAGGACTAAGAAGTAAATATGTTAAACAAATTAAATAGGTAGGTAAAAAAAAATGACAACTGAAAAAACTTAACCTGGCGCCCTCCTAAAGTCTGACCCAAAAGTTATCAGTAAAGAATTGAGTGCAAAGGCAATGCCTTCTCATCTTGTCAGCGCCCAAATGCTATTAATTGAATGACTTCAAATTAATATGCTATAAAATTATTGGGTTTATCAAATGTAGCATATATCTTTGATTATATACCTACCTACTCCTGTTGTTCAATTGTTAAAAGTATGCTTAATTTATGTGTAAACTGATTTCAGTTCTCCATAGGGGGAAAAAAAGGCAGAATAGTTGTCTAACTGTGAATGTACTAAAAGAAACTTGGACAGTGTTTAGTGAATTAGTATCTATACTATCATTGTTTGGCCCCCAAATGTATTTTGAAATTCAAAATATTGACTTTGATTATGTAGGTGATAGCTGAAATGGTAGTAAGTAAAAACAAAACAAAACAAAAAAAAAAACCCAAAACCTGTGATTAGGAAACGTGAAGGGACCACTCAATTGCCACTGAAGTTTTCTATTCCTGTGTAATTAAATTACCACAAATTTAGCAGCTTAAAAAACAAAACAAAATATAGTTCTTTCCTTAGTGTTTCCTCAGGCTGAAATCAAGGTGCTATCTGGGCTGTGATCTTATCTAGAACTTGGAGTCCTCTACCAAGACATTTAGATTGTTCACAGAATCAAGTTCTTTGCGGTTGTAGGATTGAGGTTCCCAATTTATTGCTGATTCTTGGCCCAGACTGTGCTCAGCTCCTTGTAGCCATGTGTGTTCTTTGCCATGAACCTCCCCACCCCATCTTCAAAGCCAAGGGCAATGTGGCAATGTTTCAGATCCCTCTCATTCTTCGAATCTCTTAGTTTTCATCTCTCTGATCTTTAGACCCACATTTGAAGGCTCATGTGATTAGGTCAGGTCCATGCCAATTGTCTTCCTATCTTAAGGTCAAGTGATTTGGGACCTTAATTACATCTGTAAATTATTTCACATCAGCACCTAGATTAGTGTTTGAATAAATAGGAGAAGATGTATATATAGGCCAGTAGCTGTAATCATGGAGCCATCTTCAATTTCTACCTATGACACCTCCTACCATGGTGACTTGAGCATATATCATTTGCAAAGGTGCCCTTCTTATTTTTTTATTGTTGTTCAGGGAGCTTAATTATTTTCTGTGTCCTGTGCAACTTTGTCATATAAAAGGATCTTTATGTCTGAGAGATAAATTGGTCATACTGTCTTCAAATAATTTATCCCAGTCTTCCCTCCAAAGACCCTGCAGCAAGCAATAATGTATTATCTTAGAACTACAACCAGGGTGTTATTTGTGCATTTACATAGTATAAGGTAAAGTCTCCAGGTGATCAGTACTTCATTAGTGAGCAGTGATACCTTAGTAATATAATTCTGACCAAGGAACCCCCAGGGTAACACCAATTTTATGGTCTTTTCCTTAAGTCATCAGACTAGTGAGTCTTATCTAGGATTGCTCTAGACCTGCACTGTACTACGTGGTAACCACTAGCCACGTGTGGTCATTGAGCACTTCCAGTGCAGTTAAAACAAATTGAGATTCTCTGTAATTGCAAAAAATATAATTTTTGAAGACATAGTATGATAAAGGAAGTGTAAAATACCTCATTGATAATTTCTAATATTGATTACATGTTAAAATGTAAACACTATGGATATATTGGATAAATAAATAAAATTTTATAATTAATTTCATCTTCTTAAATATGTTTACTAGAATATTTGAAATTCCTTAGCTTGCACTATATATTTGTTGGACAACACTGCTCTAGCCCAGTCACTGTGAAACTTTGATTGATATTCAATTTTGGTAATACACACAATAAGAACAGAGGAAGGAATGCTTTTGCATATTCACAGAAGGGAGTTTATTTCATCACCTTCAATCAATTATAGATGGATGGGTCAGACAGATCCAAGGGCAAAACATCTGTTTGCCCAAACCCATTGCACATACCTGCGTCTTTCTATGTGCACACAGACCATGTGAATTTCTACAAGAGAAGACTAAATTATGATAATTTGGGTCTGCATTTAGAATTCCCAGTATCACCTACTTTTAAAGTTGAAAATTACTGAAAAAGTTGGGATTATATTGTACAGACCCTCTTAATATTGTGTTTTATAGCCAATATTTCTTTTAAAATATTGTTTCAATTTTTGTGAGTCACAAATGAACAATACTTGAGCAGAAAGATTGCTTAACTCAAAGTTTCTGTTTTTATGCCTGCCATACATTCAGAAAATATTCAAAATTATCTCCTCACATAATTTGAACATATGTTATATAAGACCCTAAGTAAGTTCCTTTTTTTTTTTTTAAGTTTTCTGTTTAACTAAAGGAATCTAATTAACTGGGACCCCCTTCTGTGATGTGGTTACATAAAATGATGTGTAGATATTAACTCAAATTGCTCTCTTCATGCTTTTTCTTATTACCTCAGCACATTCCCTAACTAATCATTCTTTCATAAACATACAATTATTTTTCTATACTGTGTATATAGGCAGGAGCTAATTAACAGGGAGTACTTTGATTTATCAACAAAATTCCCTCACAGGGATTTCATTTTCTGCCATATCCACCCTCTCACCAAAGTGGTATAATTTTTCATTATAATTTCACAATTAGTCAGTGCTCAAGAATGAATCACAAGGAAAGGGAAACCCACCTCTAATAAACTCTAAATGCTTGTAGCCATTGTAATTTTTATAGCATTCTGTTCCTCTGCTCAGAGTAAAGCATTCCATATGCTTGAGTCATTTATGGAATAATTATAGTTACTTTTAGTAGAGCAAAAACAAAACAAAAACAAAAACCTTTTACCATAAAAACTTTACTTGTTGAGGGGAAAATATTCATTTAAAAAAAATGAATAAAGCAAAATTTATTTCCAAAGCGACTTTATTGAACCTCTGGACCCCAGATCTTAGAGTTCAAATTCCAAGTTCCCAGAGTGAATAGCTAAATTGCTCTACATACAGGAAAGAAAAAACCAAAGGAAAACCAAAACACCAGTTTTATTTCTTTCCTAGAGTAGTGATGCTTTCTACAAAATTTTGCTTCTTTTTATTACTCTTTTAAAAAATCAAAGTTAGGTGTGGTGACACACTCCTGCAGTCCCAGCTACTTGTGAGGCTCAGGTGGGAGGATCCCTAGAGCCCCAAGAGTTGAAGGTTACAATGAGCTGTGATCATACCACTTCACTGAAGCCTGGGTGACAGAGCAAGACCCCGTCTCTTGAAAAAAAAATCAGACTATAATATTTACAACAAGCATATAAAAACAGTTATCACTATTGCCATTTACAAATGAGGAAACAGGCTCAGAGTAATTCAGCAATTTACAAAAAAAAAAAAAAATCATTTAGCTAGTTTCACAGCAAAGATTTGAACTCAGGCATGTCTGATTCTAGAGACCACATTTCCTCCTTTCTACCAGGTTGGTTCCCAAGTAGTAGTAGAACAGTTAAGAGGTATTCTTAGGATGAGGATGATTGAGTATTTTATAGCCTACTTAAATAATTTCACTCATTATCTTTCCCTTAGTTCTCACTTTTACCTATTAAGCCTACCTCTAATATATAGGATTTTATAATGCTGTACTCACACAGGGTATTTTATTATAGAGCAATACTTTCTATAAGCTAAACATGTATTCCTCTAATTGCAACATAATGTAATTTTTTAATATTCTAAATATATCAGTGACTAATGTAAAACATACATGAATAAGCAAAGGCATAGGTTTTTTTAATCTTCTCTGAAGTGAGAGTTATTTATAAATTTGCAGATTTGAAAAAAAAAAATGTTGTGGTTCCATTTGAGAACAGCTTCCACCAGATCTGTCACTAATTCTATTAATGCCGCTATCCCTAGACTTCCTCATCAAAGGTATGAGTAAAAATTCAAATTACGTGGACACTGAAGTAACATAAAAGACAACACCGTGCCGGGCTTTGGCAGGCACTTCCTTTTCCTCACTAGCTCATACTGTAGGATTTGTGGGATTGAGCAAAATTGATCAGATGTACTAATGTGTTTAGGTAGTAAAGTATGAATCCTAGATTATATATCATTCGGCTCTGGCTGACGAGGTAAAAAGTGATTTCTCCTATGAAAAATTCCTCCCAATGTTGATACAGTCACATATAATATTTTACGTTTTTAAAATTAGAAAACAAAAAAAAACCTCTTCCATATATATATATTAATACAATTTAACAATATCCAGCAGTAAATACTCATTGTATTTACTACATATTGAGCATTAGCTAAGGTATTGAAAGAGAATGGAGGTAAAAATTAACATAATTCCTAATATCATGAAATTTATAGTATAGTGAAAGAGAAAAAGATTATTCGATATCAGTATTGTTCAGTATGAATGTCCAAGATTTCTTTTACCTGATGTGACCCAGTTATATGAGCTGAAAGGATCTATGGCTCTAAAGTCAGAAGGGAGCAGTGTCCTGAGGGAGAGCCATGTTTGAAAAAATGGTGGACACATTTTCCAGTTCTTAATCAGGATATTTGGCATGGTATAGATGCAACTTCTTATCACCAAATGTAATACCAACTAGTCAAAAATATTTAAAATAAAAAAGCCACTAGTACATATAAATTAGAAAGGAAAAGTCAAACTGGAGCTATCTTGATATTCTAATGAGCGGGCCCATCTAGAGAAGCTTTAAAGCAGCAAAAGCAACATCTTGGATTTTATGTAGAAAATCTAGTCTCTCAAAATTCCTACCCTCACAAAAAAAGGAAAAGATTTAAAATGGTATAAGAATATAAATCAGGATATGTTATCACCTTACAATGTGTTATCTTTGTATAATATATATATTAAAAAATATCAGCTTATATTACTGGCATTATGTATTATAAGGAAAATTGTACATGGATTGTGTGGAATAGGGGTGGTAAGAAAAGAAAAATACAGCAGATGACACTTGGTTTTTGACCAGAGTAACTGAGTAAAAGGTGATGTCATAAATTGAGATGGGGAAGACTCAAAAGAAAGTGCAACAAATTTTATGAAGAAAATAAAATTTCTGTTAGGATCATGATAAATTTGAGGTGCATATTTGACATTTGGGTGAAGATTTTCCATAGGCAGATAAATATAATACTCTACTAGAGCTTAAGAGAGGGGTCTGAGTCATCAGTCATGTTTAAATCCGTAACATTAGATGAGAGTCCACAGTAGAAGGTATAGATAGAAAAGAAAGCTGAGTGAGATGGGTGGGGAGCCTGTGGCCTTGAGGTCACATGTGGCCTTCTGGATCCTTGAGTGTAGTCTTTTGACTGAATACAAATTTCGTGAAGTTTGGATTCGGTCAGGGGTCCACACTTGGGGATCTGGAGGGCTACATGTGGCCGTGAGGCCACAGGTTCCCTACCCCTGGAAGAAGGCTGTAGCATAGCAAAAGAAATTGAGACAGGGTGGGTGGAGGCAGGAGCAAACCAGGTAAAGGCAAAGTCCTACAAGCCAGGTGAAGGAAGTGTTCTAGAAGGAGTGTGAGCCCATGTGTAATGCTAATAGGGAAGCAAGTATTGACTATTACGTGTGATAAGATGGAGGTTAAAGGTGTTTCCATTGGATTAGTGGAAATAAAATGGGTTAAAACTAAAATGGGTTAAGAAAAGAAGACAGAACTGGAGACAGCTGGTATATAGAAAGCTACTCAAGGTGTTTGCTATAAAGGAAGGAGAACATGAAATCAAGGGGTAATGATTTCTGTAACATGTTTGTAAGCTGATGGCAATGATTCAAAAGAAAGAAAATTCAAATTTTAGGAGATAATGAAGAACTGCTGGCAAAATTTTCTATAGTTATCAAAAGGGATGGAATTCTCAGTGTTCAGTGAAGAAGTTGGCTATGAAAAACAATAGAGATCATGTATCCATTGTATCTAGGAGGAATTTAGAGCCTATAGGTAAAGATGCAAGTAGATAGTGAATTTGAAGGAGAGAAGAAGGGAGGGTCACAACTTATCTTCTTTAAATGAAATTAAAATGAGGTCATCATTTTAGACTAGAGTTGGCAATATTGGAAATTCAAAGAAAGAAAAGATTTTAAGTAGTTCATTGAAGATAGACATCATCCAAGAAGTACAGTGGTATAGCTAGGCAGAGCTGAGGGTCCACTTGAGATGTGTAGTCATAAATTAAAATGATCTCAGTAAGTATCGTGTTTTGTTCAGCCATGTTATGATTGTTTAAATATAGACATGGATACTTGGAAATTGAGTTTACCCATGATTGAAGTTTTGCCAGATGAGTGAAGGTAGAGGCCAGTGAGTTAGGATATATGATATATATGTTATAAATTATAGTAAATAATCATAAGAACTAATTGAATAAGAGGGAAGTTCTCAAATAAGGGAGGCTAATATATAATGAAAACACAGTAAGGTCAATGATCTGAATATTCCAATAGCATGAAAGATTATTAAAGTAGATATACCAGATTAGGTGGATTTAAAGGAGAGGAGATCCTAGTCTAAAAGCAGCGTACTTAAAATCAAGATTCTGGAGGTTGTACAGTTATTGATAATGTAAATATTTTGTTTTATCAATGTGAGTGGGTGGCTGAATTCATTGGAAGTGAGTAGCAGGGAGTTGGGAAGCTAGCAATTTGGATGAATGGAGAGAAGTAGGAAGAGTCAACAAATATTTAGAACTTAAAATTGATTACCAGACTTAATGATTAACTGGATATGAAGAAATTAGGATAAGGAACTGTTAATATTTTTTTCTAGATTTCTGACTTGCAAAATTGGATGAATAAGGGTAACATGAACTGAGATTTGGCCCAATAGAGGGGTGCTAAATCAGTCATCCTGAGTTTTGTCTTGGATGTGTTGAATTTGTGATGACTTTGACAGATCCAAGTGATGCTAAATGGAAAATTAAATATAGATATAGAAGTTTCTCCAAGTGTTGATATCTTTTGAGAAATTTAGATGTAGTAGAAAGAAGAAAGATAGGGAAATGGTTGGAGAGGGAATAATATCAAGAGAAAGATATTTTGAAGATGGTTGAAATTTGTGTCTTTTGGAAGATCATATGCAGTGTGAAAGGTTCGAGGTACAAGAAAGGGAAGAGACTATCAATCATAGTCAATTTCCTGAAAAAGCTACAAGAATTAGGAGGCAAAGGAAATGTGAAAGGATTAGCCTTGGAGATGAAAAGACCCCCTCCTTCACCGTTTATCAGGCAAGAATAAGTACAGGATAGAGCAAGATGCAGATAGATGTATAGCTTTGGTAGGCAAAGTCTGAGGGAGTTTTTGTTTAATGTTCTAAATTTTCTCTGAAGTTGTAGATGAAGTCACCTTGCCAAAAGGGAGGGGGTATGTTTTAGTGTGTAGGGCATGTTTGAGGGAGGGATGGTCTGGAAAATTAACTGGGAATATAAACTGTGCTGATGTTTATTTGCATTTAAAATATTCTGACATTAATTCACAAATAATCAATAATTTGCAATGTGTTCCTTTAGATATATCCTACTTGAAAGTCACCCTATTTTATTTTTGAAAGGGAAATAACATGCTGTGGTTTGCTATCAGTGACTCTGGACTCATTAAATTAGAAGGCTGTTAAATTCATAATCAGAATCTAACAGCATCCTATATGCATTCTGAGAAATTAACACATTTCAATACCTGTAGTGTTAATTGCAAAATGCTGATATGTAACAATTATCCCAAATTTCATCATTACTGCAAATATCAGCAATTGGGCAATGTGCAGGTACAGAACATTAGTGAATCAGTACATCACGAAATACTTTTCCTGTTTCAGTTTTTTAATATGCTCTCAAGTAAGGAATTATGAAGGAAAGTCCCTTAAAATAAAATTTCTTTGGCTTCTGATTATACTAATGTTACTAAACTTATCTTTAAGAAATGGTTCTTGCCTTAGCAATTTGTCCATATGCCTTTCTCTTAAATAGAAAGCAAGTAAAAGTAGAACTTATTATCCTGATGGTTAAAGCTCACTAGCAACATTTTAGGTATTTCTTTTTCTTAAGGTTGATTATTTTCTTTAATATGGTATACAATGAAATTTAAAATTACAAAAGTAATACATGCTCAGTGTAGTGTGTATGTCATTATGTTGATCCTTCCACCCATTAATACATGCACTAATACATATATACAGTAATAAGAGTTCTTGTTTGTTTACAGATGTGGGAGCATACTCCACACAGTATTTGACAACTTACTTTACTTTAGGGATTACCTTCCAGATCAACAGATGTAACTCCTCATATGGTTGCATTGTATTCCCTAGTATTAATGTATCACCAATCCCCTTTTAAAAGATAGGTTGTTTATAGTTTTATACCTTTTACAAATTAAAAAATAACATATGTGTATATCTGCATTACAAAAAGTATGTTTGGCTAGGGATTAATTAAAATACATAGAAAATATTTTATTTTATTATTCAAATTTGCTAATAACTATTTGAAAAAGCAAATAGGAAACACATTAAAAATTATAGAAGTTACAAGTTAAAAAACATTCGAATTACATTCTCAATGTAAAATATATAATCTTATAGTAGATCATTTTCGTTTATACCTCTCTAAAATTAGGTGAATCCTGTCAAAGTATGGCTGCCAGATTTTCACCAGAAGTTGCCAAAGACTGCATGATTTATAAATTTCTTCTAACGTGTTCATAGTTTCATTTACGGCATCTTTAATTTTTTATAGAGAGGATTTAATGGACAAAGAAATTTAATTTACTCCTTTCAAAGTTTGTTGATTTATTAACTGGTTTTAAGTAATCCTAGATGATCAGCTATACATATATGTATCTTTAGCATTTCAACAATTCACAGGATGACTTTGGTCCTATATAGCTTGAAATAATAAGTAAAACTTATAGAATAACTTAGTAAGTCAAAGAAATGCCTAATTCTTTTATAAAATACTAAGCCAAGATTACTTGGAAGGACTTTTCTTCTCTCTCTCTCTCTCTTTTAAATTACTATAGATATCATTACTTGATAATAAAGGATAACTGGCATGAATTTTACAAGATGGTGCCCATTGTATACCATCTTAAGTTTACAGTTGTGTTCCCTAGATTGGTTTTTTTGTTTGTTATTGGCTATTTGTAAATAGCTAAATACAAATATACTTAGTGAACCCAAAATGTACCCAAAAAGAGATGATTGTGTTCTCCAACAACTAACTTGGTGCCAGAGGGTGAAGTTAGGGGCCACTAACTGCTTTCTCTATTTGCTCTAAGAAAAACTGAAATTTTGCATAAAATCAACTGGCAAGATTATAAGTAAAGATAGGCTATTTGCCTAGATAATATCCTAGATGGAAAAATAAATATATGTAATGTGAAAAATTAAAAGACAGAGAAGAAAAAATTTTATTGATGTGCTTCCTCAGGAAATTTAAAAATAAATACTATGTTTATTCCATATTACTTTTAGATTATTTTCTTAATGACCATTTACAAAACAAAGAAATTTTAAAACATCCTCTCCTGGATGTCCATAAACAATACATAGCATCACATATGGCTGAATGCTAATAGTATACATAATTTTAATAATAAAAAATAGACAAAGAACAGATTGAAAAATTAATATTCTAGCTAGGAAAAAACTGTTTCATGTAGATGTGGGTTTTTTCCTTCGTACTAATGATTTCTTTTGCATGTAAATGAAATGGTTTCAGGCAAAGTATAAAGTTGTCTTGGTATTATATTATTTCAATGTTATTTGAATTGGCTTAGGTTCGATTTTTTTTCTTTTACATTATCTGGAGGCTGTGAATCTGTATTCAGAGCATCTGCAGAATCGTAACATCTTCTAGGCAATCGCTTTTGAAAAAAATGGGTTTCCCCATAATTAGAAATGTGTTCTAATTAGGGGTTGGGCGTTTATGTAAGTTTAAAAAGGAGTTATATTACTAAACATTGTTATTAGATGCTTTAAGATGTGTTTTGTGATTTTAGTCACAATAAATTTCCCCTTGAAATATAAAAAGTAATCCATTCTACATTAAAAACATTATTTAAATTGAGGTGCGATGACCAAAAGCTTTTGTAAAGGAGGGTTTGTTTGTCTTTTCTCCAAGTCCTCTGTGGAGTATTTTAAAATAGTAGGCAGAAACAGCCTCACCCTTCATTTTTTTTCCTTGGGTTACTTCCAATCAACTATGGATGCAGAAGTTAGAAAAATTGGATATTGGTGTTTTGCCAAGTTAAATGCTAATGAAGAGTTCTGTCTCTTTGTGTTCTCTTTATTGATCTCCCAGTACATATTTTCTTGACATGTTAAGTCAGGGAAACATTTTACTACTTTTGAATTTTATCACTGTTTGAGAATGGATGACAATTAACATCCTGTCTATTACAACATTTTAAAATTCCAGAATTCAGAAATTGCATCTCTGAGGAAGCTCTACAAGCTTCTACTTTATGTTACTTGTGTAAATGCAGAGTCTCTGTTGCCTTCCCACCTGTATCCTTCTCCAGTGTGTTCAGTAAAGGCTGATGTAGGTAAAGCCTTGTCAATGGCCAAGAGAATGTGATGATGAAACAGATATAAGAGAAGCTCCAAGGTTGATAAGCGTTAGCTAGAAAGGAGAAGGCCTTTGGTCTCATTTTTTGTTTTTAAAAATCCAATTATCTTGAGATGATGCATTTGACGTTATCTCAAGGGAAAAATGGAAAATCTGGACATTATTGCTTCCTTCAGTTAGGACCTTACTTGGCTTTAAGGGAAGAGTTGATATGAGTGCCTTTACCAAATACAAATAGTTTTATGTGTTATTCTATTTCATAACGGAAGTCGGGAAGTGGGGTAGCTGTTGCCATAGGTTCCATGGATCAGTAACATCAGACCAGAATCTATGTCACTTTCTTGATCTCGCTGTTTTGGTAGTAAGACGGCTGCTGCAGCTCTAAGTGTTTCATCTAAGGGCAGGAGTAGAGAGAGGGGCTCCATCACCTGTCCTTCCCCAGGATTCCTCTAGCCAACATGTGCTTCCATTTCATTGGCCGGAAATTTGTTGTATGTTCACACCAAGATGAAGAGTGACTGGGGAAGCTATTATTTAACTTTTTAAAAATCACTAGATTGGAATGTATTAGGACACAGAGGATTAGGAATGACTATTTGGTTAGTCTATTAGGACTTTGAATGTGTGGTAGGGGTGAGGGACACACTAAACTACAACAGCCATACAAAAATAACAACTTGTCTGAGGATTAGTTTCACTGCTTTTAGGAGAAAGTATTATTTTACCAGTTACTATGAAATCAGGAACAAGCAAATGTTAGACACGCATCAGCTTTAGTTCAGAGAAACATTACATAAATAACTCTTCCTATTTTCTTTTCATTAAAGATATTTTAGAATTATGCTTTTCTTAAGTTTAAAAATATATAGGAAGTTCTGAAATTATTGTAGAATTTATATGCTTTCAAGAGGTGATTTAAGATATATAAATATTTATAGAGGTAAACTATTCATTCAGTTATTTATTCATATAATATTTATTTAATGCTTCTTTTCATGAGACAATAAACTAGGCTATGAAAAATATAAAGATGTCTGTGACACAATTCCAGCACTTAAAAGGATTATATTTAAACTTATAAAAATAGGGAAATACTATTATTTTATCTTTAAGTTCAGAATATGCTTGTTTATCATTACATAGATGAAGAGATGGGTGATACATCATATCTAGGGATTAAGTGCAAGTATGAAAATGAAGAAATCCAGTGATTGAATTCTTGGGCCCTCCTAGATTTAGAGGTCAGGGAAATGAGGAGGAAACAGCAAAAATGACTACGAAGGACTAAGCAGGTAGAAGAGAAAGTAGAGAAAGGGATGTGATGGAACACTTCAAGGGAAGTGTTTTAAGAAAGGGAAAGTGATAACTCATATAAAATGCTACTTCCAGATTGATTAAGATTAGCTCTAAGAAATTACTATTTAATTTGACAATAGGGAAACCATTGATGACTTTGATAAGGGCTGACTCAGTGGAGAGGCAGACACTAAAAATATGGCCAGAATTGGTTCAAGAATCAAAAGAATGGAAGTCGCGTGGGCACTTGCAGGCAAACTATTTAAAAGATAAATGCAAAGAACATATTTTGCTATTTCCACAATTGTTCCAAATACTAAAATTCATATCAAGTTGGGGAATTGACTTTTTCAGAAATATATTATCATCTAAAATATCCCACTCAATATTTGATTTATTTGTAATAATTATTGAGAATATTCCTAGAGAATGTTATTAGTAAGAGTGATAGAGCCAAAAATAAAAAATGAAAGGAGCAATGCTGACCCCTAACCTCACATGGCTTATGATTTACCTAGAAATATAAACCAATCCAAGAGAGAATAAATATAAATATCTAAATGAAGTTTAGTCTGGGAGTGTATAAAAGAGACATGTAAGTATTAAAAAGAGACATTCTTGTAAATATCATAGCAAAATGAAATGAATCGGGTCACAGAGGTGGCAATAAAATTGAAACCGCTTATTAGCACTTAATTTATTTTATTTCTGGAACTTAAGGTTATTCCTATGGAAATGATCAAATCATATAAAAAAAATGAAGTGGCCTCTTTCAGAATAGCTATGTTTAACTACCTTTTTCAATTACAGAAGTTTCTTTGAGTTTTAATATTTAATGCCAAACTTTAAATTCTCCAGAAGGGGGATGCCTGGGAATTAACAATGAAATCAATGTAAGCTTACTAAGACAACTGGTTCCGGCATGTGTTTCACCCAAGGTAAACAGCACCTCCATGGGCAACAGTATGAACAGGGTTTTTAAATGTGTTAAATATTTTTAAGGTTTTTTACTTGTATGAAAAAGTCAGTAAGAAGATAAGAACAAAAAGATATTGAAATGTCAAGGTAGAATTCATGGTATTGAGAGGAGTCAAATCATAAAATAAGACAGTCTATCAGCAAAACGAAAGGCAGAGGAGGAAGAAGGAAAGAAGAAAGAGAAAAGCCCTTGAGCTACACTTTTCTTCCTTTCTACTTTGAACATTCCGAGAGAAAACATAAAGTAATAAAAAAATGTAAAGGGAAGGGCATGTTGTCTGTGATTCCCTTTCATTGCAAATGTGAAGCTGTTAATAAAATCAGCACAGATATAAGTCTTGAAATTAAAAGAGAAACGAATATACATAGACATTTTGAATGTAGAATAAAATGATAAGGAAATAATGGATGCCCTTTAACATTTCAAATCCATAGATCCAAAAGAACTCAATACTTTTCTTTCTAAATATCTTTCTCCTGATTTCTTCTAAATGTTGTCTTTCTCCTGATTTCTGCCTGTATGAATGGCATCATCAGCCTTATATGTACTCAGGCAAGGGAGTCTAGCCATCTTTGACTCCTGCTTTGTCTCTTGTCACTGTTGAGTTTATGCTATTTATCAGTTCTGCTGTCGTTAATATTTTTTCTGCTGTCTTTTCTGTGCTTTCCTAGTCTACCTTTCATTGCCACTAATAACTATTAAAATAGTCAACTAAACTAGTCTTTTTGAATACATCTTCTTTTCCCTGCTTACCTATCTTACAACTTGCTACCAGAATAATTTTCCTAATATGCTCTTATAATTACATTTTAGCAGAAGGAGAAAAGGCTTTGGAGCAAAACATGCCAAGAGTCAAATCTTGACTATCCACTTAGAATGATTTTGACCGTTGATGGTAAAGTCAGATAACTTAGCTAAGATTCATCATGTATTGATAATCAATTATATTGGAAGAATTATTTGATATAACATATATAAAATATCTAGTAAAACTTGCCTTATTCATTAATCCTGTGAGAAATGCCTAGTGACCCTATCTCAATATGGAAAAATCTGGGTACTTTTCCTACCACTGTGCCCACTTAAAGTTCCCTCCCATCTCACTTCATCCTAATCTTAAGTATGCTTCAAGGCCACCAGCTCCCCATGAACAATTGGAGATCTTCTCAGCAGAGAACAAGGCTGTTATCAGGCAATATAAGGAGATAATGCATCGTCTGAATACAGATGTGTGATATTTTTTAACAAAGGCACTTTCTTACTCCCCTTACATAAGCATTTTATCAAAAAATATTTTTTTTGAATGGGCATGGTTGCTCATGCCTATAATCCTAGCACTTCTGGAGGCCAAGGTGGGAGGAGAGCTTAAGGCCAGGAATTTGAGACCAGCCTGAGCAACATAGTGAGACCCCATCTCTAAAAAATAATAGAAAAATTAGCCAGGCACAGTGGCGCGCACCTGTAGTCCCAGCTACTGGGGAAGTTGAGGCAGGAGGATCACTTGAGCTCAGGAATTTGAGGTTGCAGTGAGCTATGATGA
>RJWJ010033684.1:0-17746 GCA_004363605.1 Indri indri | reverse complement strand
GCTCCTGCTAATGAGGTTCGATTATTCTTGCTTGGATGGTGACTCCATTTCTTGCCTGTAGAACCCTGAATATAAGAAGTCAAAAGTGCCCAGGTAACAGCCATACCTTATAACTCAATGGTTCCCTTGTATGTTGTTTGAAAGAGAAGACTCCATTTTGGGACTGGAACCACTACCACTGCAGATCTTAGAGTTGAAAGTATAGGAAGACTAAGTCCCCCAGTGGGTCATGGGTAATAATTAGTAAGCAAGGCACTTGTTCTTTTATCCCTTGGTCCCAGACCCATGCATTCTTCATACCAGGGACACAAGGCCATATAGAGTTCCCTGATTTAGTGTGTATACCTTATCTTGTGGGATACTGCCTCCACAAAGTCATGTCAGCTGCACCTGCAGTAGGCCATTACAATTCTATCTTGGGCCAGTTTCTTCTGGAGGGTAAAATATTTGATAAAACCAGTGTAATCCATGGTAATGGACCTGATCCTATGTTTTCTTAGCTGTAAAGTGGGCCCCTTGTACAGATGCTATTTTTTGGAATCCTGTGCTTTTCAATCAGGTATTTGTAAGTCCCAGAATGATGGTACTGACTGAGGCTCTGCAGGTCAAGGCCTTTTGACTTCCACTTTGAATTTAAGAACTCTTAAATCGCCGTTGGTGTTTATATGTTACCACCTGGCCTCTATGGCTTTGAGGCCCTAACATCCCTGCTGCTATCAATAAGCCAAACTCATTGATAGCCTATTTTAAGTCAGCTCTGGCTTGTAGAGTCGATCCACCATGGAACTGTTTAGTGCCCTTTTCACCAGCACATGCCTGATAGTCTTGGTGAATAGTAAGTATACTATTTGTACCATGCTATGCAACATGATCTTTTGGTAAGTTCTATAACCTTACAAAATACATCAACTCTAGCATGCCCAACTTCCTGAGCCTTTTAATTCCTTCCTCTGCCATCTTTGATGTTAATTCTGGCATTTCAACTTTATTCAGCATAGGGCATACTTTCTCCAGGTGTCTACAAGCCAGTCTCTTGGAGAATTTTCACTGTGCACTAGGCTATCTGTCAGATGTTAGATTCTATGTCTCAAGTATGTTAGCTCAAGCTAATAATCTCTCCTTTGTCTGGTCCTATATTACAGCTCCCTTGGTCAAACGCCTTCAAAATCTAGTCCCACTGGTACTACCTTGACTTCTGTTAATGTGAGCTCATTCTTATAGCTACTCTAGTATGCAGTATTTCCCCTATTTATCAGGTTCAGACATTACTGGTTAAGTTATGCTGGTACTTAGTGATAGTTACCCATCTTGCATCCAAGAGAGGTGGTGAAGAGAATGCTAATGGGGGCTCCTACTAACTTGTTGGGAGAAGCCTCTGGGTGTCTCCTGGATAATGGTGTTGCCTCAGGCTCCAGAGAGTACTAAATTTTAATAGGAAAGTCACCTTTCCAGGTTTTGAGAATTTAAAAGGGTCTGGAAGTCAAAATTCTTGAGGTGTGCACTTTGATGTCTCCATCCCACCTTTGAGAGTCTCTGTTTTGCCAAAAATCTTGGTACAAGCAACTAGCCTCAGCTGCGTCTAGCTGAATTGTCTTAACTACTAAATCCTGAGCTTAACCTTTGTCTGCTTTCTTACTATAATCAATTAGGTCCACTATGTGAGCTAGCAAACAGGTTCCTAAACCTTCACTGTTGGTTTTCCACTTTTTAAAGATTTCTCAGAGCTTTTTATTATCCCTCCATCAAGCATCAATGCTACATAATAACAACTAGTCAATTCTATCATTCTGGCATGCATGATTTCCCCTGCATTTTTCAAACTCCTAAATCACTGTAATGACCAAATATTTACCTCCACTGAAACATTCTTCAAGTCACTAAGTCACTATCAGTGAGTATTGCCACAATTGCCTCACCATTTTGTGCTAGGGATTATCTATATCTTACAAACACCCTAGGAGTGATGTTGTTCTTGCTGTCAGTAAAGCAATGAGTAATGCACTCCTGAAGCCTTACTTCTGACATTGCTATGTTAAAGCCTCCAAAAAACAGATGTGGAACCAAAATTAAGAATGCACAATGCCTATTGTGGGCTTATGCCTGTAAAAGATAAAGGGAGCATGAAGCAGGATTGGGCAGGAAGAATTTAAGATTATGATACAAATATGTGTTGGCCAACCCAATAGAGAGCTTCAAAGCAAAGATTATGTAGCAAAAAAGCTATGTGGCAGACAGAAATATCCAAGTCCTACTAGTCCTGCTGGGCTCAGTCATTGCCTGGGGTTGTCAGGGAAGAGCATGGCCTCAGCTGAGAAACTGTGCAAAAAAGTATGACTATAAAGTCATGAATAGCTGGAGGTTGTCAGCTAACTTCACTCTTTGAAGCTAATTGACACGTTTTCTTAATGTAATATGTGAACAGAACAACTCCTTGACTGATGGAGAGTCCCAGTTTTGCCAAAAATGTTCATGATCACATGCATGGTCATGAATAACATGGTTAAAACTAGTTAATTGTATTGTACATGCAAAAATAACTAAATTATTTGTTATGTATCTTACATTTTTGTTGATCATTATGTCATTTGCAACCAGGTTAGGGAAATCCACCAAGTATAATTCTATTATTATAACTATATTTTATACTTATTAACTCTAAATAAATCACATAGCACAAGAAAACTTACCATTTTAAGGTATTTTTGTTTTAAAATGCAGAGCTGGACATTTTTGCTGTATTTAATTTAAACAATTCATATAGGAGAAGGAAACACCTATGGTAATTGATTATAAAAGACATAATAATCTTAAAAATAGCAAAGATGGTCTTGTATACTTCAATGTGCTTTTGTAATATCCTAGAAACATTTGTTGTGTGTTTTTAGAGAAATTATGTTATTTAAAAAAAAATTCTATTAGCTTGAGACTGAGTATAAGCATGAAATAGAGAACGAATAGCTTGCAAATGACACTAAATATAACATATAACTGAAATCAAACATTGACTTTAATAGCTTTTAGGTCATTTTAGCAAGCACTTTTCCCAGCTTGTTATACTATAAGCAGAGTGCTAGGACTGAATAATTAAATGAGATCTCTGCCTTCAAAGAGATTTCATTCTAAATTCTGCCAGAAAAATACTGACTTCTGTGGGGCTTTGCAGAGACCTTATGTGGCTGGGGAAATGAGAAAAGTCCTAACAAAGGAGGTGGAATTTGAGAGAAGAAAGAATAGATGTTATCAGATTTTAAATAAAGAATTGAAGAGAAAAAGTGTGCTTAAGGAAAGGGATGTCAAGGACAAGGACATAAATTGCAAAGAAGGAAACTCTTAAAGAATACAAAAAAATGCTTATTTCTTTAGATTTTAAAGAGAGTTGCTGTGTAAAACAAAACCAAGGCATAGGTTAAGACCAGGACACTGAAGGATAAGCTAAGCATCTTTCCATAGAGCACACGTGAAATGCATCTTTGTTAAAAAAAAGCATAATCCAAGGTTGACAGATCCTGTTATAAAATGTTTTAAAAGAGAAAAGATTTAGCTGCTTTTAACCCCAACTTGCATCACATTCTGAGTAAAGGATGCAGTCCTATACAAGCATAATAGAAACATACTGGACACATAAAAAACTAACATGTTCCTTCATTTGTGCAGTTTAGAGTCACTGAAGAGACTGCCAGATTTTGGAACTAGATCATAGAACAATAAGCAATAGATAAATAAAGCCGAAAGAATATCATTTATTGAATGTTGGAATGCAATATAGAGACAAAGAGGTTGTGTTTATGCCATTAAAAAAAATAATAAGAACCACTAGGAAGAATTAAATTCCATGAGTGAGCATAAGAAAGTTACTAATAAAATATTTAACATTTTTGCTGTATCTAGTTGAAAGCTATACCACTTATTAGTTTTAAAATATGAATTCTACAGAAACTATTAGAGTTTCTTATGTATTGGTATTACTTATTAATAGAAGTAATGTAAGGATTTGGGGCCGTCTAAAGATGGGAGTAGGATAGTACAAAAGCCAGAGAAGGATATGTTCAGAAGTGTATGGGTGGTAAGGTAAAACTTTTGACTGTAGAATTTTGAAATTCTTCACCACTATTTCAAATAAAATATTTAATTTATTTATAAATAGTTATTAGTTTTCTAATTTATTCATGATTAAAATAAACCTTATCAAAGCTCCTCTACTATTCAAATAAAGCATCATCGATCACATGCTTGCACCTTCCAGAAATAAAGGCAATCTTAAAGGAATTTTTAAAAAATTAACTAAAATTGCCCTGACATTTCAACTATTTTAGGATGGACAGAAAGTCTCAGAAAGTTATTCAATTTTGGGTCAACACAAAAAATATATTTAAACAAATAATGGTGCTATGACAGCAACATTTTACTGTAGTCATTTTTACTTTCCACTTATTTAATGTTCATTGTGGTATGCCCCTGGGCATCTCAAAACTGAAGTCCAGTCTTTATTCTTCAAATAAAAAGTCACATATATTAAAACTTAAGTTGGCTAAGGTAGTCACACTGTTAGAAAATAGTAAGGGAACAGAGGACTTCAGCAATTACTGCATCTTGAGATAAAATAATGCAATTTTCTTCCTCATTAATAGAAGAAATTTGTGAAAGATCAAAGTCATAGTGACAGAAGGTTTGAAGCAATGAGACACCATGATTAATAACTGAGGGACACTAGCACTGCATAAATAAATCCTGTGATGTCTTCAATTGAAATTGAATGTTCCTGTTCAATCTTTGAAAACATTGGTTCTCAAAAAAACCCAACTTTTAAAAATACAATAACCAATGCAAAGAAAAAAATCCCACCAAGTATGAACAATTTCAATCACTCTCTTCAATATCTGACAATGTTCTTCTAATGGCTTCTCTATGCTAAAATTCCTAACGTTAAAAGTCTCAGTGACTTACAGTGGCTGCTGTCAGAACACCTAAATACTTTTCATACTTATAACAAAGCATGAATGGGAAGAAACTCAGGGAATAATCGTTTACTAAGTACTTACTCTAATAATATTAATAATAATGCTTATTAAATGCTTGTCATGTTCTAATCACTTCAAAAGATAATTTTCATTTAATATTCACAATAACCTTACTCTTCTGCAGTTGGAAAACTGATGGATTAAGTAACTTTTCAGAGTTTACACCGAATTAGAGATTAAGTGAGCTGAAATTCAAACATAGAGAATCACACTCAAAATTCCAGGTTTTTGATCAAACACAATATATCTTCATTATGTGCCAAATGTTATGCTAGTCATCTTTATAAACACTAATGTATTTAATGCTTACAATAAGCCTATACAATAAATACTTTTTTAAAAAAATTCTCCTTACAGATGAGTCCTAGACATTCAAGGAGATTATGCACCCGGGATCAAATTCTTATTCAAAAATAAGGAGAAAACAACTCATCTTACAAAATCCCATTGGTCCATATTTGATTATATAATTGCTTTCCTTTCATAATTATGTCTACACCACTGAAGCATTGCACACCGTATTAGGTAATGTGCTCCAGAAAGATAGAACCAATAGGACATTATGTATAAATATATGTGTGTCTGTGCATATGTATGCATATCATACACATATATGTGTGTGTACATCCATATCCAGAATATAGAAGAAAATTCATCTTTCCTCTTGCTTTTTGTTCTGTCTAGCCGGCAGCAGATTGGATGGTACCTGCCCACATCGAGGGTGGACTTCTTTATTCAATCTACTGATTCAAATTATAATATCTTTCAGAAACACCCTTACAGATATAACCAGAAATAGCACTTTACTAATTATCTTCAAATCTCTTAATCCAGTCATGTTGATATCTAAAATTAATCATCACACACACAGTTAGAAAAGAAATTCATTTACATACTTTTTATCACATCTTATGATACAGGTAATTAATAGGATATTGACAAGGGTGTCTTCTATTAATGATACTTAAACATTTAACAGAGGATTTAAAATCCATTTTTTCAATGGCAGGATAGTAAAAGATATAACTGGGACAAAAGAGAGGGAGATATAACTGAGACTAAGAGTGTCTCAAAAAATTTCTAAAGAGATAGCCCGGATTTGAGTACAGAGCAGAACGGCAGACAAAGAAGTAAAAGGAGAGCCCTTTAGATAGACAAAACAATGCAGTTATGAGAAGGGATCTGACAAGCAATAAGGCTGAGAAGTAAGTAATGCCAAGGTGGCCCAGGGCCTTTTATACCATTCTGAGAATCTTAGTTACATACTATATGTAACAAATAGGCAGCCATCAAAGGTTTTTCAGCAGAGTTACATAGTCAAATGTGTGTTTTAAACAGACTATTTTCGTGGCAATGTTGAGAATAGATTGGAAAAAAAAAACAAGTGTGGGTCAATAATTCCAGCAAGAAATAGGTCGTGAGCACATATGATGGCAATGAAGATGGAGTAAATGGGATAGATTTATGAACAACTTTATGATGGAGATTTGATATATCTGAAATTGGAGGAGAGAGATCAAAATGAATTCCCAGTCTCTGGCTTGGGCAGCTGAGTTGAACGAGCTATCTCTAACAAATACGCACCATCTCATGAATGTGATTCTTCAAGGAATCACAAAATATATAAAAAGAAAAGCATGATTCATTGAACTACTTTTTTGAGAATCACACTATAACTTTTCTCTGGACAAATTATTTGATCAAAATTGTGTGTTGGGTGGGGATTACCAGTAAGTATAAAACATAGTCCTCCTATCAAAGTCCTTATAACTTTGTCTTTGGTCTGAGCCTTGTATTATAATCTTCATGCTATGAAGTTGTCTTAATTTGTATTGGCAATATTTATACAAATAGCACAGATATGTATAAAAGAGGACATTCAAAAAAGTTACGTACTAGGAACTAATGGAGTTGAGATTATAGAAAGTATAGTCCATGGTGTGATATAGAGTTTTCAGATTTGGACTGAGGTTAACAGGTAGCTGGGGGTCCCTGTCAAGATTTAATTATACCACTATCTGCAACTCCAGTGAACCGAATAAAAATCAGATTTAAATAATGTACAATACCCATATGGAAATCTTCTGTACTACTGCCATCTGAAGGTATTTTTTGATGTGAAAGAAGAAATTTTTAATTGAGTTTAGTATTCTACATAGCTGTGTGGCATAATGCTTGTCATTAAACACTTAATTTTCATATAAAACACGTATTCCCCTTGAACTTCCATATTATTCTACTTAACCAAAGAGGGAAGTTATTTTTTAGTTATATATTTCCTATATGTGTCTATCATAAATTTTCTATTTTTTTAAAGATTTTAAAATGTTATTTACCATTCCTTCTAATTTTGCAGGTATAATAATTGCGGAATTTTTATAAGTTGTTTTATTAGATTTTTTGTTCGTTATAATTAAATTTTTAGTTTACTTCCTTGGCACAAAATTTTAAAAAATAAATCATTTTTTTTAAAGAGTAGAAAAAAGTGAATAACAAAATTGGGACTCCAGATTGCTTCGTTTATGGATTTATTGATTTCTTTATTTTTATTTTTTTGGCAGGTAGGTGGCTCTCTAAGAAAGACACACATATCATGTACTTTGATATTCCTAAGGATAAATTTAGAAAAGATAACTCATCAGGATTATTAGGCCATATTTACATTAAAGTTCATTTCACTGAAAATATTCTTGCTGATGTGTATTCTAATTTAAATAGTTATACAACGTTTCAACTTAGAACAGAGGTCCATACTTGAATATAGAAGAGGCAAAACAGTTAACATGTATCAGTAAAGCAAGAAGGTACAGGACAATAGGCAGTCATGGGAACTGGGCACCTGTTATTAAGTCATAAAATTCTGTATGTCTGTATGTTTGTATGTGATCGTTGTACACCAAACAAAATTGGTCTATCAGCAGAATTAGGTAATAGGTATTTTACAAGATCTTATACATAAGGTTTTAGGATCCTAGGATCATAGAATTTCAGAGTTTAAGAAGTCATGTTTTTTCTCTTAGTATGTTATCTACTGATATTTTGAAGCTTTTGGAAAGAGTAAATTATCTCACTTATAACATTAGCATCAAAAAAGAAATAAAATCATGAAAGTTACTTATTGGAAAGAATTATTCATAAAACCCTTTTAGAATTGTATTTGTTTTCTGCATGTACCATAATGGCTTTATAACAAGGGTAAAAAGCCATAAAAAGTATACAACTAGAAAAATAAGAAAATAAGATAATTATTTCACAGTAGAAAAATCATAGAATAATCATAGAATCAAATCATACTCCTTGTTTCCTTTAAATAGAGCGTTTTATGTTTTCCCTTCCTCTCTGAGCAAGTCTTTTGAACTCCCAGATAAAATGTGAGCATTGGGAGAGGGATTTATAACCTCCAGGAAATTGTTTTATTTTATTGATAGAAGAAATAAGCTCTACATATTTTATAATCTGGAAATTCAGTTTTCAGGGGGGCCATGAATATGCCCTCCAATTTGACACACTACATAATAGTAAGTATATTCACAGAAATATTAAAGCTAAAAGTCTTAGGGTGAAAAACACATTTGTTATTAACTTAAAGATAAAATAACCCCAGAAAAAAGAAGTCACATATGGGTACTGGAAGACACCAGAAAAACTTATTGATTGTCCAAACTTAATCAAACCTAAAACAATGTTGAAACGGGTCCCAAAGTTTTTAGAGTCGTAGTATGTGAAGTGCTCTTAAAACACAAAAGTAAAAATTGTTTTAGAGAACTGCTCAAAGAAAAAAAAAAAAAAACAGTTCCCAAATTTTAAGTACTTATTCAAACTGAAGAAAATTTATGTAGACAAAGCAGGTTATGTGTTATTACTAAAAAATTACAAAAATAATAGATTGAGAGTATGAATCTCCAGAGCGTTCCTAATCTAAGCTGGGCAAAAAAAAAGCCCAAGGCAGAATTGAGACTGGAGATAAGGGATCAAATAAGAAGAACAATAACAACAACAAAAACCTGGCCAAAATCACCCCCAAACCCCTAAAACCAAGGTCAAATAGAGTGGTAATCTAGACAGATTTCAAATAGTTTTCTATCTGGGAATATGTGTTACCATTTGTTCTTAATTAAATATTTATTGAACACATACCATAGCTAAGCACTGTGCTAAGCACTAAGGAGATGTTACAAAAAAGACAAACATAGTTTCAGATTCATGACCATAGTTTCAAAAGTGAAAATACATATGCAATAAATGACTGACAAAGAATGAGAATAAAGAAGACTTAATTAATTATGTAAGACTTTAATCAACTCTCTCTTAGTTTAACCCTGGGTTATTTGAAGGTCAATCACAAAAAATAAATTATTTAACTGGTCTTTCTGGAATTTATCCTAGTATAAGTCTTTAAGATTTACAACTGTTTTATAATTAAAAGCTTTTTGCAGAGAACTTTTTAGATACCGTAATATTTTATAAATAAAGCAAAACAAATATATACTGCTTCTGACTTTTGCGTTGTGCGCTAGGCAAATATTATCAGTGTTTCTTAATCAAGTTAATCAAAGTGAAAATAGAAATCTCTCTGGTTGGTAATTTGAGAATTTATGTGAAAAGCTGGTAAACAGAGATATGAAAACATTTCTCAATTATTATCAACTTTTCAAAAAATATTATACATCTATAGCATTAAAAGTCAAGTATGTTAACCAGAGGGGTCATAAATTTTGTCCTACAATTCCTAACAACCAAATGCAAAAGCAAGTGTGGTCACATACATAAAATAAAGTGCCAATAAGGTAAAAGAAAAACCAGATACACAAGAAAAGCATAATTATTCCTGGTAATGGGGACCCTGAGATATTTTTCCAACATGTCCTTCTAAAGAAGATACTTCATGAAACTAACTTTTATAGAATTTTAATATTACAAATAAACTGTAAGTTATAAGCATGCCACTGCACTTCAGCTTGCGGCAATAGAGTGAGACACTGTCACAAAAAACAAAAAAAAAAAAACACAAAAAAATGAAAAACAAGAAGTGATTAACAGTTTTATAAACTAAGTACAACTGTTATCCCAAATTTATATATGAAAATTGGGTTTAGAAATGTAATTTATGAAGAGTGGCATCAGCAAGATGGCAGAATAAAATTTTATAGCACTTGTTTCTATGTAGAAACATCAGTTTGAACAACTATAGATTCATGAAGATATCTTCACTAGAATTATGACATCTAGGTGAGAGATCACAGCATCTGGGTAGAGCATAGTTATAAGAAAATATTTATTAAAGGGGTTAAGAAGGACACTTTCACATTACCCATGACACCACCCCCAAGCCTCAGCAGTACACTACAGAGAGAAATAACCTCTGCATGGCCGAAGGAGAGAAAAGTAGGTAACTGATTTCATTTAAGAACTCAGAACCAGACTTGCACCCAGTGAACCCCGGCTCTAGGCCAGCCTCTAAGAACTCCGGCTCCAGGATAGGCTCCGCAAACCCAGACCCCAGGCCCTCTTTAGTTGATACCCTCAGACCCAGGCCCCAGGTCTGCCCTTGCAAACCCAGGCTCCAAGACCATCCCAGTTGACCCCAGCACCAGATTAGACCCTGTAGAGCTGGAATCCAGGTCAAGTGATGGACGCTTAATATTTTCCCAATGAACGATGGTGTCTGGCTTTTCTCTGAATATTTAATTATTTCTACTTCATTTCTATTGTAATCACCTTTCTCTTCACTGCGAGCTCACCTTGACTTGCAGTGGATTTGCTTTGGAGGCATAGTTATGAGGGTAAACACAGGCTCACAAAATCAAATTAAAAAGTTGAGACAAAAGTGATGCTGTGCATAAGTGACACTGCAATCAATAAGACTAGCTGCTAGCATATAGACGCTGAGCCAATGAATTGCTTATACCATGCACGTTTGTTTACATGCGCATAAGAAACTAGTTCCTGAATTATTAATTTAATTATTTAATTATAAATTATCCTTGGGAGCCTGTTTGTAAGTATGGAATTCCATAAGTCAGGTTGTCTGTAACCTGGGACTGCCTGTACACACATACACACACACACACACACACACACACACACACATATGTCATGTGTTGCATAATGATATTTTGGTCAAAATCAGACAGTATATATGACAGTGGTCCTATAAGATTATAATGTAGCTAAAAAATTTATGTTCACTTTATGACATTGTAGCCATCATAATGTTGTAGTGCAATGCACTAATGTTGTAGCACGACGCATTGCTCACACGTTTGTGGTGATGGTGGTAAAAACAAACTTACTGTGCTGCCAGTCATATAAAAGTATAGAACAAACAGGCTGGGTGCAGTGACTCATGCCTGTAATCCTAGCACTTTCAGAGGTCAAGGTGGGAAGACAGCTTGAGGTTCAAGACCAGCCTGGAAAACAAAGGGACACCTTGCCTCAACCCAAAAAAAAAAAAAAAAAGCCTGGCATGGTGGCGTGTGCCCACAGTCCCAACTACTAGGGAGGCTGAGCCAGGAGGATCACTTAAGCCCAAGAGTTTGAGATTATAGTGAGTTATGATGATGCTACACAGCTCAAAAAAATATAGTCCAAGCAACAGAGAGCGATCCTGTCTCAAATACATATACATGTGTGTATATATGTATACACACACACATATATATATATGCACATATGTATATAAAGCACAAGCAATTTTGAACTTTTTTTGTTAGAAAGTAAGACACAAGCACACACATTAGCCTAGGCCTGCATAGAGTCAGGATCATCCATATCACTGTCTTCACCCCGATCTCTTGTTCCCACTGGAAAGTATTCCAGGGCAGTAATATGCATGGAGGTGTCATCTCCTATGATAACAATGCTTTCTTCTGGAATATCTCTTTAAGGGCCTTCCTGAAGCTGTTTTACAGTTGCCTTTTTTGTTTTATTGTTGTCAATAAGCACAGGAGTACACTCTAAAATAATGATAAAAAGTATAATATAGTAAATACATGATCAGCAACATATTCATTTGTTATCATCATCAAGAATTATGTACTGTACATAATTGTTTGTGCCACAAAAGAGAAACAGGATGGAAGCACAGGTTTTCCAGAGGCAAAGCATGGGAGGAAAAGATACAAGACAGTGAAACAAATTTAGGTAACATTTTAATGAATTACTAAAGGCTGAGTGAAAGTACATAATCATGAGAATCACTGATACAAGTCAAGTTCACAAAGAAGCAATGACTTTTATCAATGGAACTCTAGCAGGAACTCATAAGAACATTCAAGGGCAGAAGGGGAGATTCACTGGCTCATGGCATTTGTGGAATCTTGGATAGATGCCCTCCAGCTCTGGAAGTTTGTTGCTTAATCTGAGTTTCTCTGGGAAAAAAAAGAAAAAAAGAAAAAAAAAATATCTCCTTTATGATGTTGTCTGCTTCTGGAGAATCCTGTTTTATATTCCCAAGTGGTGAATGTGTTCAGATCATGGAAACATGATATATAGTGAGTTTGAAATGTGCATTCAGAGATCTTTGCCTTATTACTTAAATGGTCTGTTAGTATTTAACAGTAATTGATACGCTCCTTTCCAACTTGGTTCCAGACCAGTCATGCATTAGTATTGTTTTTAGCAAACCAGGACTCTGGACTGAAGCTCATGCAAAGATTTCTGTGTTTTTTTAATGGGAAAATCCACCTGTGCATATTAGTTATAAATTTGGATATACTGCATTAAATCTTTATAGTAACTGGTCATATCAACCTCTAAAAGAACAGAATCAAGGACAGGAGTGTGATCCCAGACTTGTGACATCTAGTGATGAAGGCATATGGGGATAGACTATGGATTCCTTTTGGAGTTAACTTAATGACAATGAGAACTTAGAGCAAAGCTTTGGCCATGGCAGCTGATATTCCTTGGACTGATATGCCAGCCATTCTATTTCTCTGAGGACCTGAATGGTAAGAATACAGAAACTTCTGGGTACAATAACTTTCCTTGATCACTTTTGCATTAAATGGATAGATTTGTATTTTGTTCTGTTTTGTTTTGTTTTGTTTTTGTTTGTTTGTTTGTTTTGCATCAGTTAAAACAGCTGCCTTTTTACAGGGTAAAACTTCTAGCCATCCAGAAAATAGAAAACAGTAAGAACATATCAATGACCAGTAGGATGGATTATATAAAAACTGCAAATAGATGCCGAGCCATTGGTTTATGGGTCTTCCCACGGTAACACTTTTGCCAGGATTATAGGCAGAGGAGACATGTGCCAGAAAAATCTTCAGCAAATTTGAGTAAACTGTAGCATGAGCAAAGGCATACAGTGGGAAATAAACTTGAATATTAAGAGTGGAAGCCTAGTCCTACTAATTATCCGTTTAATGGATTGGATAAAGGAATTTGAACTGAAGCAGTAATTAGTAAAGAATGTTACTGTATTTTTATTTTAGCATAGATTCTTAATTAAGGTAGGAAGGGAAGGTGTAATGCTTCCCAAGAAAATTTTGGAAATGGGTAAAACCATGTTTTGGGTTCTTATCATGAGGGAAATAGGTTAATTGGCATTTAGCGATTTGAAAACAGGGATGCTGAATGCTTAGCAATGTGCAGCACAGAATTGCATAATAAAAATTTAGCCCAAACGCCGATACTGCCCTCACTGGTAAAGACTAAAGGAGTGAATCCCCAGCACTTTGAAAGGAATGGTGGTGAAAATATGGAGAGGAAAACTTTGCTTAAGATCTACAAATCACAACTAGTAGCACAATTTATATTTCCCACTTTTCCACACGTAAAACATCTCCCCTGACTGCTTCAGAAGCAAAACTAATTTAACATTGTGAAATAAATAGGCTCTGGCTGGCTTCACTGCTAGAGTAACAGCCAAATAGGCTTAAGAATAATGATATGAATGGATGCAATGACTGTTAGGAAAGTCAAAGCATGTGTGTTTGGAGGATCTGTTGAGTACTTTCAGGGAAGAGTTATCTTTGTAATTATATTTTCCTTCGTGTAACCTTAAAACTATTTTGCATATACTAGCACACACAGACTAATAAAAAGACATAGTCTAGGAATATTTAGGAGTTGATGGAAATGAGCATAGTGTTAAACACTCTCCATGAATAAGGTCCTGGAAAATTCATAAATCCCCAATATTGTGTATATTGTATTCTTTACTTAGTAGCACAGTCTTTTATATTTAACATCGGGTTGCAAAAAATCTCTCCTTTTGTAAATCAAAAATGTTGGTATTTCATAAAGTCTCAAATATATGTTTAAAATCTACTATCTAATGATGCAAACTTACAGAATCTTTGGACAAATGATTATGAATTTCATTGAGAAATTTGAAAAACAAATAATATTAACAAACTGGAAAAAATATTACCAACATATTACGAAAATCATGGGGTGGAAGATGGATAGCTCCAGGCAATCTGTTTTTAACCTCTTTTCTTTAAAAAATACGCTCATTTTCTTTTACTTTCTTGTTTTCTGTTTGTGCAGATAGAGTGATTCTTAGAAACTTATTTTTGTTTTGTTTTATTTTAGTGTCTGCTCCAAGGCAGGCACAAAATTTAATGTAACATTTTTTAATCTTCTCAAGAAAGGTAATTTGTTATATATTATAACTGGAGGGGAGTCATTTTCTAAACATAAAAATGAAAATACACAATGTACATATAAAATGTTAATGAACTGTAGAAGTAAATAGGATAGTTCAATATAAAACAATAATGACACAAAATACTTTGTTTATTATTTTAGTGTGTTTTTAAATTTATAAAATCCAGTGTGGGTGAGTATGTCAGGAAACTTCCATTCTCATACTCTGAGAATAAGTTGGAAGAGGCTATTTGGAGAATTATGTCAGATTTGGTCAAAATTTAAAAGCTGTGTTTCTTTTCTTTCAGCTATTTGACTTCTAGAAAAGTGTCCAATAGAAGTACTTGTTACATGTGATAATAAAGAAAATATAACTGATATAAACTTACTCTTAAGAAGAATGACTTAATAAATACTAACTTCTGCCAAATTCACTAGCTATGTGTTCTTGGGAAGCTTCTTAACTTGTTTGCATTTCAGTTTCCTTTTCTTAAGACAGTGCCATGGTTTGAATGTATGTGTCCCTCTAAAATTCATATAGTGGAACTTAATCCCCCAGGTGATGGTACTAGAAAGTGGGGTCTTTGGGAGGTGATTAGGTCATCAGGGTTCTGCCCTTATGAATGGGATTAATGCCTTTATAAAAGGGCTGAAAGGAATTGGCTAGGCCCTTTTTTGCCCTTCCACCTCTTCTTCCATGTGAGGACACAGCCTTCATCCCTTCTGCAGTTCTGCCACGTGAGGACATGGCAACCAAATGCCATCTTGGAAGTAGAAAGAGCCAGCCCTCACCAGACACCACACTGCTGGCACCTTGATCTTGGACTTCTCTGCTCCAGAGTTGTGACTGTGAGAAATAAATTTCTTTTGTTTATAAATTACCCAGTCTAAGATATTTTGGTATAGGACCAGGAACAGACTAAGATGGGGATAATAACATCTAACTGATAATGATTATTTTAGGATTGAGTTAATACATGGAAAATATAATATTTTATACTTATTAGACTAGTGTTTTTCAAACACTGTGTAGAGCTGAGCCAGCTGCAAGTGTAAATATATTGACAATGTGGAAGGGAATGGTAGCGCAACAGGACGGGGGGAACCTGAGTTCATAAATCAGAGGTGCGCATGTGCTTTGGACCACATTGTATTTGGGGATCTCTTTATTATAACTTAGCTTTTATTCTAACTAATAGAATTACTATTTCATTTTCATATGTTTGTGTATACGTGTTTGTTTTATCAATGGATGAAATAAAAAAGCGAAACCGTTAATTGTAGTTCCTTCTCAGAAGGAAAACAATGCTTTGGATGGACATGGACATGAATTTTATAACTATGGGCATTTGAAGTCCTTGATTTTTTTCTAATAAGGATCATTTTTATTATTTTTATAACAGAAACAATGAAAAGAAGAACGATGAGAAATAATGTACTAATAGTCCAGAATTTTGTAGAATTTATCTCATTTAATTTTTATGAACCATATAACTTATATAAAATGTGTCTGTATTTACTAAATGAGGGCACTGATAATCAGATTTTTCTGATTCTGATTAGAATTAAAATCTAAGAATATGTGTTTAAACTGGAAAGTAAGCTTGGTCACTGAATTTAGGGCTCATTTTCTATCATTATGAAAGAATTTTGAAAGTTTCCTTTAAGTTAACTCTGTGTTCTTAACTTAATTGTAAATGTCTTTTATGAGGGTCATTACCTAGTTTCACTCTGTGATAATGCCTTCATTTTAATTATCTGATAAATTTATTAGGACATGTTTATTGAATTCACACATCATGATTGACACTGTCCTACATCCTAAGAATTCTGACCTAAGTATTAGTTTAGTGCTGGCTCTCAGGTGGCTGACCTCTAACAGCTCAATAATAATATATAAGTCTTAACTTGATGGATAAAATATTACATATGTCTCTATTAACATTATTATACTTTCAATTGATCCAATTCTAAGTTTCAAAATTCCATAATAAAAAGCATTAAGAGTGAAACAGTAATTTAATAAAAAGGAGAAAATGGCATAAATAAGCCTAAGCTAAGGAAAATTGCTTGGAACATTTTAACAATACATAACCTTCCTCTCTGCTATTAAAGTATTTTCCCAATGCTGGACATTTTTGAAGAACCAGTCATGACATTAGCGCTTTATTTAAAAATTAATATCTGTGTTCACTTTAGGAATCTGTGAACTAAAATAAAATCTCAATTCCCCAACTCCTAAACAGACCCCTCTCAGCCAAGGGGAAACCTTAAAACTGAAGTCCCAGGCGTGACGGATCGGAGGTTGGACATGCATCATTTTACCCCCTCTCTTGCTAATGGCCATCAGGCTTTTTTTCCCCTAAGAACCAGACCAGCATTTTTTCCTGATAAAAGACCATCTACCATGAAGTGGTTTTAAACAATCTATGGAGCAGGTGCAGAGAGGGGTTTTGTGTCCTTGTTTCACCTTTTAGACATAGAGGGCACCATTTCTGAACATGGTCCCCATAAAAGGCCAGAAAGCTCCATTGCATGGGTGCATGTTTCTCTTTTCGTAAATATTCATGATCACTCCTATAGCTTGTTAAATATGTATATTTGGACATCCTACTCATTATAAATTCCTGTTCCCGTTGTCCCTGCCTTGAAGCATGGGCTCCTGGCTTTTGGCCAGGGGCCCTGCTTTCCAGCCTACCAGAATGGCCACCCATAGGCTGCAACCCTGTATGAGAAATAAAGCTCTCATTTCCAAATTATGAACTTCATTATTTCTTCAATTAACAATTCTCAGTGGTTTTTAGATGAGTCTCTTAAAAAGCTAATCTCTCAGGTATGATATTGAAGATAAATGCTGACAGATGTAACTGAAATATCAACACTCAGTGACAACAATGTGTGATCTATTTTAAATACTCAGCTTATACTAATATTTTTGAGTAGCTGTTATTCATATTCCCTCACTTATAGGTGAATAAAACATGTCTAATGAATTACATAGCACTGATAATTTTTTAAAACTGATGACAAACATTAGAAGGGAGGAGACTTAACTGTAAAAATCAAATTCTGTGTTTTGACTGTTTTAAAAATTTTTCCTGTATGTATACATGTGAAAATAGATAGAT